>ONZH01008689.1:0-139452 GCA_900303285.1 Rhinella marina
GAGCGATTCTTTAAGGACGCCTAGGAGCGGAATGGTTACGCTCACTATAGCGTCCTCGCTGCTGACCTTCTTGGTGGACTCCTCAAGATACGCAGTACATCGCATATGTCTGCCATCCATGGCCACTCGTGGTTGGCAAACTGAGGGAGCTGAGTTGGAGGCACGCGTGGATTCATTATCTGGTACTCCATCAATGCTCTCTGCTGCTCACACACCCCTGGCCAACATGGAATAGGTGGAATTCCAGCGAGTCGGCAGGTCGCACAACAGCCGATGTTCAGGCAAAATGGAGGCGTTGCTGCGAGTTTTTTTAAGCTAGCAGCAGCTACAGTTGACTTCCGAAAGTGAGCGCACAAGCGCCGCACTTTCACCAGTAGCTCTGCCAGGTTGGGGTAAGTCTTCAGAAATTTTTGGACTACCAGATTAAAACGTGGGCCAGGCATGGTACGTGATTGAGTTCGGCAAGCTCCAGAGCCGCCACAGGTTACGGCCGTTATCGCACACGACCATGCCTGGTCCTAGCTGCAGCGGCGACAGCCACATCTCCGTCTGCTGCAATATGGCGTCCCTCACCTCTGGGGCGCTGTGCTTCCTGTCGCCCAAGCTGATGAGCTTTAGCACCGCCTGCTGACGTCTCCCCGCGCCAGTGCTGCAACGCTTCCAGCTAGCGGCTGAGGGAGATGTTAAGGCACAGGAGGAGGAGGAGGAGGAGGAGGAGGAGGAGGAGGAGGGTTTATCAGAACCCATGCTGGCAATCTTGGGCGGGGGTGGTAGGTAGGACCGTCTCTGTTTGCGACCCCGTCCCCGCCTCCACTACATTCACCCAGGTGTGCCGTCAGAGAAATGTATCGTCCCTGGCCGCAAGCGCTTGTCCATGAGTCGGTGGTCAAGTGGACCTTTGCGCTGACTGCGTACCTCAGGGCCCGCCTGATGTTACGCGACACGTGCTGGTGCAGGGCGGGGACGGCACTCCGGGAAAAGTAGTGGCGGCTGGGGACGGAATAGCGAGGTGCGGCAGCCGCCATCAGGTCGCGGAAGGCCTGCGTCTCCACAAGGCCTAAACGGCAACATCTCCAGGGCCAGCAGTTTGGAGATGTGGCAGTTTAAGGCTTGGCTTGGGGTGACTCGAGGCGTACTTCCGCCTGCGGTCGAACGCCTGCGAGATGGACAGTTGTTGGGACGAGGAGTGTGAAGGTGCAGGCGAAGAGGCGGGGGAAGGGGAGGCTGAAGGAGAAGGCCCCAAAGTAGCCGAGGCAGAGGCAGATGTGGAGGTGTCCTGGCTGGAGGTCTGGACCGCAGTGGCAGCACACAACAAAGGGGAAGAGGCAGTGGCAGCAAGACCGGGCGCAATTTGTATTGCGTTTGCTCTCTCCCACTCAGCCCAGTGCTTGAATTCCAAGTGACGCCGCATGCCTGAGGTGGTCAGATTGCTCTTCTCAGAGCCCCTACTCTGAGAGTAGGGCCATCCCTCTGCCTCTTGCTGCCTTTTTCGGTGCTGCGCAGACCACCACCTCTCCACTGCTTTCCTCGCTGGACATCACCCCTGGCCAAGTGGGGTCGGTCATTTCGTCATCCACCAGCTCCTCTTCCACTTCCTCACTCTGCTCCTCCTCCTGCCCACTGGACATTCCAACAGCCTCCCTTGATGGCAACTGCGTCTCATCATCATCATCGCTCATGATAACAGATGCTGGCTCAGGGTCCACATCAGCAGGAGATGGCGAAAACTCCAGTGTTTGGGCATCACTACAAACAAATTCCTCTGCTAGCTCCTGGGATTCTTCCGGCACATCTGAAAAAGGACCCGAAAAGAGCTCCTGGGAGGGGTCAAGGGTGGGATGACTCTGTTGGCAGGTGTGGAGGAAGGGAGGTCAGAGTGAGACTGTGTGGATGACTGGGCTGGTGGAAAACTGTGTGAAGCGCTATCGGCTATCCATTGCACCACCTGTTCAACCTGCTCAGGCCTCAACAGCGGTGTAACCCGCCCCCCTGCTTAACTGTCCCATAAAGGCAGGGATTCTGGATGAGCGGGATCCTGGCTGATCCTCACCAGCACACATTGTATCCCCACTGGCTTCAACAAGGCCCCCAACAGCATTTCCGCGCCCCCGTCCTCGTCCACGTCCACGTCCTATTCCGCTAGCCCCCCTCCGCATTTTATTTTTTTTTTGTTGCAAATACAATATTTGGGTATATAATTAGGTATGTGGAAATAATTTAGCAAGAGAACGCACAGTACAGTGGCCTATTAAAATGCCTAGATATTGTATATTTCAAAGTACACAGCCGTGTAGTAACTGAACAGACGGTGGGTATTTACACCAGGTATGTGAGATAATTTAACAAGAGAACGCACAGTACAGTGGCCTATTAAATGGCCTAGATATTGTATATTTCAAAGTACACAGCCGTGTAGTAACTGAACAGACGGTGGGTATTTACACCAGGTATGTGAGATAATTTAACAAGAGAACGCACAGTACAGTGGCCTATTAAATGGCCTAGATATTGTATATTTCAAAGTACACAGCCGTGTAGTAACTGAACAGACGGTGGGTATTTACACCAGGTATGTGAGATAATTTAACAAGAGAACGCACAGTACAGTGGCCTATTAAATGGCCTAGATATTGTATATATTTCAAAGTACACAGCCGTGTAGTAACTGAACAGACGGTGGGTATTTACACCAGGTATGTGAGATAATTTAACAAGAGAACGCACAGTACAGTGGCCTATTAAAATGCCTAGATATTGTATATTTCAAAGGTACACAGCCGTGTAGTAACTGAACAGACGGTGTGGTATTTACACCAGGTATGTGAGATAATTTAGCAAGAGAACGCACAGTACAGTGGCCTATTAAAATGGCCTAGATATTGTATATTTCAAAGTACACAGCCGTGTAGTAACAGAACAGACGGTGGGTATTTACACCAGGTATGTGAGATAATTTAACAAGAGAACGCACAGTACAGTGGCCTATTAAAATGCCTAGATATTGTATATTTCAAAGTACACAGCCGTGTAGTAACTGAACAGACGGTGGGTATTTACACCAGGTATGTGAGATAATTTAACAAGAGAACGCACAGTACAGTGGCCTATTAAAATGCTTAGATATTGTATATTTCAAAGTACACAGCCGTGTAGTAACAGAACAGACGGTGGGTATTTACACCAGGTATGTGAGATAATTTAGCAAGAGAACGCACAGTACAGTGGCCTATTAAAATGCCTAGATATTGTATATTTCAAAGTACACAGCCGTGTAGTAACTGAACAGACGGTGGGTATTTACACCAGGTATGTGAGATAATTTAACAAGAGAACGCACAGTACAGTGGCCTATTAAATGGCCTAGATATTGTATATTTCAAAGTACACAGCCGTGTAGTAACTGAACAGACGGTGGGTATTTACACCAGGTATGTGAGATAATTTAACAAGAGAACGCACAGTACAGTGGCCTATTAAATGGCCTAGATATTGTATATTTCAAAGTACACAGCCGTGTAGTAACTGAACAGACGGTGGGTATTTACACCAGGTATGTGAGATAATTTAACAAGAGAACGCACAGTACAGTGGCCTATTAAAATGCCTAGATATTGTATATTTCAAAGTACACAGCCGTGTAGTAACTGAACAGACGGTGGTATTTACACCAGGTATGTGAGATAATTTAACAAGAGAACGCACAGTACAGTGGCCTATTAAAATGCCTAGATATTGTATATTTCAAAGTACACAGCCGTGTAGTAACAGAACAGACGGTGGGTATTTACACCAGGTATGTGAGATAATTTAGCAAGAGAACGCACAGTACAGTGGCCTATTAAAATGCCTAGATATTGTATATTTCAAAGTACACAGCCGTGTAGTAACTGAACAGACGGTGGGTATTTTACACCAGGTATGTGAGATAATTTAACAAGAGAACGCACAGTACAGTGGCCTATTAAATGGCCTAGATATTGTATATTTCAAAGTACACAGCCGTGTAGTAACTGAACAGACGGTGGGTATTTACACCAGGTATGTGAGATAATTTAACAAGAGAACGCACAGTACAGTGGGCCTATTAAATGGCCTAGATATTGTATATTTCAAAGTACACAGCCGTGTAGTAACTGAACAGACGGTGGGTATTTACACCAGGTATGTGAGATAATTTAACAAGAAGAACGCACAGTACAGTGGCCTATTAAAATGCCTAGATATTGTATATTTCAAAGTACACAGCCGTGTAGTAACTGAACAGACGGTGGGTATTTACACCAGGTATGTGAGATAATTTAACAAGAGAACGCACAGTACAGTGGCCTATTAAAATGCCTAGATATTGTATATTTCAAAAGTACACAGCCGTGTAGTAACAGAACAGACGGTGGGTATTTACACCAGGTATGTGAGATAATTTAGCAAGAGAACGCACAGTACAGTGGCCTATTAAAATGCCTAGATATTGTATATTTCAAAGTACACAGCCGTGTAGTAACTGAACAGACGGTGGGTATTTACACCAGGTATGTTGAGATAATTTAACAAGAGAACGCACAGTACAGTGGCCTATTAAAATGCCTAGATATTGTATATTTCAAAGTACACAGCCGTGTAGTAACTGAACAGACGGTGGGTATTTACACCAGGTATGTGAGATAATTAGCAAGAGAACGCACAGTACAGTGGCCTATTAAAATGCCTAGATATTGTATATTTCAAAGTACACAGCCGTGTAGTAACAGAACAGACGGTGGGTATTTACACCAGGTATGTGAGATAATTTAACAAGAGAACGCACAGTACAGTGGCCTATTAAAATGCCTAGATATTGTATATTTCAAAGTACACAGCCGTGTAGTAACAGAACAGACGGTGGGTATTTACACCAGGTATGTGAGATAATTTAACAAGAGAACGCACAGTACAGTGGCCTATTAAAATGCCTAGATATTGTATATTTCAAAGTACACAGCCGTTGGTAGTAACAGAACAGACGGTGGGTATTTACACCAGGTATGTGAGATAATTTAACAAGAGAACGCACAGTACAGTGGCCTATTAAAATGCCTAGATATTGTATATTTCAAAGTACACAGCCGTTGTAGTAAACTGAACAGACGGTGGGTATTTACACCAGGTATGTGAGATAATTTAGCAAGAGAACGCACAGTACAGTGGCCTATTAAAATGCCTAGATATTGTATATTTCAAAGTACACAGCCGTGTAGTAACAGAACAGACGGTGGGTATTTACACCAGGTATGTGAGATAATTTAACAAGAGAACGCACAGTACAGTGGCCTATTAAAATGCCTAGATATTGTATATTTCAAAGTACACAGCCGTGTAGTAACAGAACAGACGGTGGGTATTTACACCAGGTATGTGAGATAATTTAACAAGAGAACGCACAGTACAGTGGCCTATTAAAATGCCTAGATATTGTATATTTCAAAGTACAAAGCCGTGTAGTAACTGAACAGACGGTGGGTATTTACACCAGGTATGTGAGATAATTTAGCAAGAGAACGCACAGTACAGTGGCCTATTAAATGGCCTAGATATTGTATATTTCAAGGTACACAGCCGTGTACTAACTGAACAGACGGTGGGTATTTACACCTGGTATACAAAAAGGGTATTGCAGGCACACAGAACCCAGAACACTAGAGCCAAATAAACTGTATTTAAAAAATAAAATAAAATTCACAGCCGTATACTGCCAGATCAGATGGTGCATATACACACTAGTTATATAACAGGGTTGTTCAGCCTAAAAGAACGCTGAACAGTAGTGCCAAATATAGTTTGGTATGTAGCAGAGCACCTAATACACCACTAATGCCTCTCTCTGTCCCTACTCCAGCAGCTATCCCTGAATACAGCAGCCGTTCTCTGTAAAGTCTATATTGTAGTAAAGCTATCACTGAAGTCCACTGTAGTAGCCCTGATAAGGGCTTTTAATCACGCTCCTGCCTGTCCAACAGCTAAAACCTATCTGTCCCTTCTCCAGCCTCTGTCCCTGACTAAGTTCACGCAGCATATGCGTACGAGCAGGAAGAGCTGAGTTTTTAATATTCGAGGTCACATGGTTTTTCCAGCCAATCCATGTAGACGCTGTTTTCGCGCGCCAGCGTGCTCAGCGTGCCTGTCATACCCCCCCCTGCATGTTGATTGGTGGAAAAAGAGCGCCAGGGAAGGTGGGAGGGGAAACGAATTCTAAGTGCGCCATCGCCGTTATACTCGATTGAAATCGAGTATGCCGAATATCGTAGTATTCGATCGAATACCGGCTCGATCGAACACTACTCGCTCATCTCTATTTGTTACCAAATTATAAATGAGTGCATAAGGGAAAATTGGTGATTTTTTATTTTTTTACTTGAGGACTTGAACATGCAATGGTCTGATTGGCGGTACCATACACTGCAATAGTTATCGCTTGCAGTGTATTCAACCTGTCATCTTTATAGTGACACTTTGCTTATCACACCCTGCCAGTGCCTAATAGGTTTCCATGCATGGCAGACCAAGAGGACTTTGTAATGCCTCATTCACATGTCAGTGTTTGGTCAGTGATTTCCATCAGTGATTTTGAGCCAAAACCAGGTGTTGCTCTAAACACAGAACAGATGCAGGTCTTTCCCTTATACTTTATGTCTGTGGAGGAATCCTGTTTTTGGCTCACAATCACTGATGGAAATCACTGACCAAAACACTGATGTGTAAATGAGGCTTAAATCTTGTGGCTGCCATAGCAACCAGCAGGACCCTGTGATTGCATTATGGGGGGCCTGATGTGGTACAGTGGTAGACTCCTTAAAAGCAGTGGATGTGGCATCTAAGGGGTTAAAAGGTCGAGATCGTTGCTAGTAATCCAAGCCGCTAGCTTGCAGCAGGGGCCAGATGAATGTTACAGCTGACATCTGCTGCTTATGAGGGTGGCTCAGTTCCTGAGTTGGTGCCATCTCTATGCAGTAAATGTGCTGCATGGTGCTGGAATGTGATACTTGCCATACGGTATGGTGAGGGAGGAGGTTAAGGGGTTTAAGGGGGGTTGCATCAAAATATTTTTTATAAAGTAATCATTTATGAAGGTAGCTGTAATTTTCTTTTATCTTTAATGCTCCTGTCTTCCGTTCTGGACTATGGTCACATGACCAGGTCCATGCCACTCTTTCTTACTTCCTGTGATAAATCCAACCAATAAGAAAAGTAAATCTACGACTCGCCAACTGATAAAAATTCAATTTACTTCATTCCATTAAAACTGTGCTAAGTAATAGTTGAGCAGGATAATTAGGTACACAGCCTATTTGTTGGATTTATCATGAGCTTCACCTTTTCCGCTGACGACTCCTGATATTATGTGCCATAATAGTCTCTTTACTCCAAGACAACATATAGCAGTATCAGCTATTGTTTTCATATAGAGTATTTCCTGTGATGTTATATCCATGGGCATGTCAAAACATCAACATGGGCAGTTTGTATGGAACTAGCTGGGAGAGAGGAGCTATAAACTAGCTGGCATTGTTAGAGGCGGAGCAGTGGCGGACAAAAGAAAAGTGCAATATGGGTTTGGTAGGATACAGAAACAGAAAGTTAGACATACAGGATGCAAACAAACCAGAGTGATTCATTTACATGGTGAAAATGAGTTCGGAAAGTTCAAATTGAAAAAACAAAAAAAGCATGGGGAACATGTACATAAGGTAAGCAACTACGTGAGCATATCTATTAAAAACACAGAAAACCCCTTTAAAGAGGAACTTTCACCACTCATGACGTTTGTTTTATTAGCTACATGCATTCCCAATGTAATAACAATTCTGGAGTATCTATTCTTATGGCTCTGTGTTGTGCAACTCCTTTATTATTTCTACTAGAAGTTATAAATGAATTGCTAGCAGTCTGCAGTAAGGGTACAGAGGGGTGGTAACAAGTTGGGGGTGTGTCCCTGCACAGTCTGACAATGGCAACACTGATTGGATAGATCGAGTCTGTGCAAGGGCACACCTGCAACTAGTTACCACCCTCTGTACATTTACTGCAAAATGCTAGCAACTCATTCATAACTTCTAGTAGAAATAATAAAGGAATGGCACAACATACAGACATAAGAATAGATGTTCCAGAATTGTTATTACATGGGAAATGCATGAAGATATTAAAACAGACATGTCAGGAGCGGTGAAAGGTCCTCTTTAAATGATACAATGATAAAACACAGAGGTGCTGGATAAGAATTTTATTGTTTTTATTGATAAAGTAGAAATTAGACTTATGTGTTTTTATAAAACCTGGAACACCAAAATAAATGATATTGTACTTTTCATAGCACCAAAAATAATCCACAATCATATGGAAAAGCAGATATTTAATGCATAACTGTATCTGTTTTCATGGAAATCAACAGCTGCCAGTTAAATAAAAAATTAAAACTGGATTGCAAACAGATTTTGTCTTTTTTTATTTATATTTTTTAGAATGCAAAGGTTTGCTTTCCTATAAAGTATAGTGTTTTTATGGTGATTGTGCTTTCTCTTCCTAGTAATGTAGAGTTACCTTGTGATTGACGTGGGTCAGGTCTGGAGCATGCAAACATTATCATTTTATATCAATTAGGAGCAGACCCTGTCATTTATGCAAAGGAGGCAGATAACAAGCCCAAATGCAAATTGATATAAAACATCGCCTCAGCTAAAATGCGCTGTCTAAACACGTATCTTCTTCCAAGTTAAGTAGATACTGTTGTCAGTTTTCGTGTCATCTACAAGGCTTTATTTTAAAACAAGTAGTCAGACGGTGTATATTTGCATTGTAATCAATTGGCCCCAGTCTGATGGATGTCATGTATAGTAATAAATATTTATGCTCCCTTTTTATTCTTATAAATTCTCATGGTATAGTTAATTACTGACGCATTGATTTTAGCCTAAAATGCCGTGCCACATAGCCACTGCATACGTATTGCATCTCTGTATTTACCACAAAGTACAATTTATGTAATCTGGTTCTTATATGTAGTCTGTAAAATGTGACTACTCAAATGTTATATCACTTTTTGTTTTAATGGTCCCTTGCCAGTCACTTAAATGACAGCAGGTGGCGCTATATGTGTAGTGTGCATTTCAGCAGAGGTTCTCCTTTTGTGTTGCTGGAGCAGTACAACTATTAATGTGCTTGAATGTGGCTACAATTCACTGCTTATACTATAGACCAGGGGTAGGCAGCCTGCGACACTCCAGCTGTTGTGAAACTACAACTCCCAGCATGCATACTTGCATGGAGCATGCTGGGAATGGTAGTTTCACAACAGCTGGAGTGCCTAACGTTGCTGACCCCTGCTATAGACTCTCAAGCCAAAAAACCCACATTTTATCCTCTTTTTGTTATATGATGCACATATGATGGCATCTCTCATTAATACCCCCCAGTGGTAACAATATTAAGTATTTTAGCGTATGTAATAAGAATAATAATTTTGTACATTAAGTGTCCACAGTTTTCACATCGTTGTGAAAAAAGTTACAAGGCACAGTGAGGTACAATCAAATACAATATTACAATATGAATATAAGAACGCAGGGTCCTGCTCTGAAGCTTACAATCTACAGGGAATGGGGTGATATGAAAATAGCATATACAAATCATACAGTACAACCTTTTCTCTCAAATATGGCCACCCAAAAAGATTTTTCAGCTGAGACTTTTGAGCAATATATAGAATTGAATACAAATTTGTCATGCTGTATGCACAATTCTTTCTTTGGGCAGTGTATTATAGGAGCTGAACAGACTGAAATAGTTTTGTAAGAAAAGATTCAGTACAACTTGTATTTTTATTATTATTTTACAATTTACAATTATTATTAGGAAATATTTATTTAATTCCGGCTCGTTCTTGCTGAGGAGTCCAGTGGGAGCTCTTATTCAGTGATACCAATCTCTGTGTGTACACTTGTACGGGGAAGGTTGTCCCTGATAACACCTCCTACTGGACTCCTAACCTTAGAAGGTTTTACTTAAATAAAATACAAGTTATACTGACTCCTTTCCCACAGAACTACTGTATATATCAATCTACTCAGCTCCTTCTGCCTGTAGATTGGACACCATCAGCATGCCTTTAAAAAGTGATAATTCTAGTAAGTATATGTATGAGAACAAATTTGCTTGCAAGAGAATTCCCTCCCGTCCTGCTTGTTTTTCCTCTTGAAGTGACATCTTTGCCAATAAATATTTGCACATCACTAAATGATTCTGCTTGTTGCTCACTGTTGTAAAAGTTATCTCAAATGGCTGAGGAAATCCACACTGTACTGACCTCAAGGGAACACCAGTCATTCCTGTGTAGAAACAATTTTATTTAGTTTATTTGGAGTGATGCAATGTACCTCTCCCCAAGGGCATAAAAACATCACATGAACCACTCACTATTATACATACTGTTGTGATATAATACTGTAGGTATAAACAGACACTATCTATTGGATTTCTGGTATGAAATCTATATGGAAAAGCGGCCGTATCTTGTTTCATGTTTTACATTCATTTATCTATTACTATAGATACTATTTTTTTGTGTTGGTATGTCCTCGATGTTTTCCAAAACAATATTCACTTAATCATTTACAACAGAGTGAGAACCAACTGTTCATAAATTCATGAAAAGTACATAAAATAGAAGAGACTTTTTTTATGCTTCAGGAGCTTGTACATAAACTGTGTACAACTGTGCTTAATATTTTACCGTTCACCATGAATGCTGCTAATGCATTCATGGTAATATCTATAGACATACAGTTTATGTCTTATGATTTTTATGATTTATTATGGTTTTCCAATATGTCCATAAAAATGTCAACTATCCATGATTTTTGGATACGTTGTCCAGAAAAAAAAGAAAAAAGAAATCAGGTTGAAACCCTGTTCAGTAAGTAGTCCTTCCATTTAAAGGGAATCTATAAAATGACCTATTAGTTAAATGATGTGTTATGTTAAAGATTTTTATTTTCAATGTCACTATGAGACAATTAAATCTTGCAAGTTTCACACTAACTACCTTAAAGAAGGCTGACACTTTCTGCACTGTAAACAACATTTCTCAGTAGGCATCTCATTATCATCACAGGCAGGATTACTATAGATGTAAATCTGGAGGCAGACAACACAGGATCACATCACAGTCTAAGTTATCTTTTAAAAATATATTTAATAGAAAAAAGGATAGGGCTTCAGCAGTGAAGTAATTCTAAGTTCTACACATCTCTGAATCTCTTTTCACATCTCCTCTCTTTTTTGTCTTTATTGATCAAAATAAGGATCAGATCTCAGCAAAGGGGGGAATATTTGGGAAGACTTTCATACTTAGATCCGGTTCTCCTCCTTATGATCAAAGTAAACAAAAAGGAACCTACTGTATCCAAATATTTTTTCAGCCCACTAATCATACTGACAAATTTTACAAATGTTTTCAGCTATAAAAATGTGTTTTCAAGTTTTCTCTAGTTATTCTGTATACCTTCATAGAGACCTTCATCTCCTGAGGTCTGGCTGTCATAAACTTTAGCCATCACTTATATCATCACAGAAAGTCTAAACATTAGAACAACCAACTGTTAAAAAGCCATGTTACGTAAAAGGGATTTCCAAGAATTCTAAAAAATTGGCAAAGAGTAGCAGGCAGTATATAAAATAAAGAAAACATGTATATAAACAGCATAAAAAACCCTTCTGCCGCAAAATAATAAAACAAAAAAATTCAAATTTTTATGGATGTTAATTTCATTTTCTGTAATTTAAGATTGTTCATGTTGTTTCACTCTTTTTTCTATAAAGAGGGCCAATGGGGGCATGAAGTGGCTTGATGTTATATGGAAATCATATGCCTTCCAATAAACTATGGTTAACCACTTGTACAGCCGGTCACAGTACCATGCAGGAACCATTAGGGAGTTAATTTATTAACTTCCCAGGTTTGAATGTGTTTAAAGATTACTTCTTATTAAATGCTACTGAATGCTACAGAGAAAATCATGGTGAGGAAGCCTTATGCAGCAGGATATTCACACATGGCAGATTTGTTGCATTAATCTGAATATGGCATGCAGTAATCCATGCAAACGCTACAGAAACAAAACCATTTAGAGTTTGTTCACATCTGGAACTCCGGTAGGTACTTCTCGACAGAGGAACAGACTATCGGAAATAAAGTATAGCTGGACATCGCGGGATACTGCTGGATCCACATTAGCTATAATGGATCCAGCAGGTTTTTGACAAAATGGCGGCTTTCAGCCTGAGAAATACAGCTTCATGCGGGGTATTTCTCCTACAGAAAGCCGCCATTTATGTCAGAAACCTGACGGATCCCATTATAAGTATGAGGACCGGGCAATGTCTGGTGGTGTCTGGCTATGCCAGATAAGGTAACTCCAGTAATTCCTATGCCAGAACAGACTACCAGAGTCTCAAAATGGAGATGTAGACAAATCTACAAAATAAAGTAACTATCTGTGTTGTGAGCAGGGAAACCAATATAAAATGTATTCTACTTTCTATCCTTAGACACAAATACATTTATGTGTGGCATTTAGGCACCCAGGGAAGCACATTATAAGTTTGAGCAAAACAAAAGTTTGGTGCATCCTTCATTGTTTTTAGTAATTTTCTTTGTGAAAGGCTAATTACCTAAAATATCTGAATAATTTACCTGAAGTCTAAAATGTCCCAAATTGTACTAAATAGCCAAAAGCCATTCGCTCAGGGAATTTTCTACTCAAAAATATTTAAGAAAATTGATCACAAATGTTCTGTGTTTGAAAACTTTCTGTATTAGTTTTCAAAGATTCCTAAACATTTGTATTTTTTTTATTTCTTTCTAAACACTGTATATAAAAAGCATCAGAAATAAAATGATATAAAAAGTTACACAATTCCTACATTGGAGTATGGTATCTCGTTCTTATTTGACAAAACATATTTTGGTAAGGAGCAGAAATAGACATTCCCCACCAAAATATGGAAATTGTGTGAAACACAAAAAATTAAAAAAGTCAAATTTAATCACTTTTCATGATCATTTTTGCACAGGTTAGTTAAAAGTTAGTTATGCGTAAAAAACCCTTTCAATGGTATCCCAGGAGACAACAGCAAGAGTTGTCACTTTTACAGTAGGGCATGGATAACTGTAGGGTTTCCCTAGAATGGGAAAAACTTTCAGCGGTTCTCCTATTGTAATTAGGTTGAAAATACTTATTGTGGTAAATAATTTCTATAGTTTTCAGGTTGTTTTTCGTTAGTTTTCCTTACAATCTGAAATTTATTCTGAATAGCTGCAAGAGAGGAAACAGAACTAAGCACACCACATCTGTGTACTTTGTTATAGCTGCATGGGGTGATGACACTATTGCCAAGACTGATCTGTGTAGGTCAATGACCAAAAAACATGCTTTTTACATCTTCAGTCAGAGGACACTGTAAATAAATAGATTACTTTGGATAGGTTTCACCTCACTGCCCCGAAAATGTTCAAATGCAATAATAAAAATAATAATAAACATCAAAAATTGTAATAATAATAAGCCTTAATAGCAAAAATAATAGTAAACATCAATTATTATAATAGTAATAATAATAATAACCATTAATAACGAAAATAATAGTAAATGTTATTAATTATAATAATAAGTAGTGTTGAATGAATCGCGCTTCAGATCATTGATCTGAAGTCGATTTGGTCAAACACTTCAATTTTAATGCTTCACCATTAAAATATATTGCCTCTGTGGAGCCAAACATCGCTTCACCCGAAGGCGCACAAGACTTCGGTGAATTAATTCGGTAATTATTTCTTAATCTTTAAAAACTGGCTGGTAACATATCCTGTTCCTAGAATTCCAGAGGAGTGCTACCTGGCCTATCCGTCTCCTCACTCCTTTAGGCACTCTCCATAAGGAGATATAGTATTCCCCGAATCCTGATCAAGGCCTCTCAACCACTTAAGCCAGTACTCTCTGCTCTGCACTTATGAGGGGCAATCACTGAAAATCTGCAGATGAGGTGCTGGTTTGATTATTATCTGAGTCATGTCTCAAGGTTTTTAAAGTGTCAAACATTGATTTATAGGATAGCTGCTGTACATCTGATAGAATTAGAGGTTTTTTTTTGCATTCCCTCTTCCCAGAATTCCAGAGGAGCATTGCCTGGCCTATAAAACTCTTCATGCCGTTTTGGCGCTCTCCATAAGGAAATAGTATCCCCTGAATAATATTAAAAAACCTTAAACGGGTTCTCCAAGTTATATTTATTGATGACCTATCCTCAGGATAGGTCATCAATATCAGATTGGCGGGGGTCCGACACCTGGCACCCCCGTCGATGAGCTATTTGAAGAGGAAGAGCGCCGTGACAGCGCTGCCTCCTCTTCATTGTTTACCTGCTCGCCATAACATACGCAGCGCTGAGCAGGTATAACTACACCCAAGCAGTCCCATTCATTTCAATTGGGAAGGATTGCTCCTATACAAGTGTATGGGAACGAGCCGTTCCATTGAAATGCATGGGATGTAATTGCACCTGCTCAACCTGAGGATAGGTCATCAATAGAAATAACTTGGATACACACAAAGTTTATACATTACATTAAAGATAGTGTCTGAGCATTTTATATCCACAGACATTGACATAATATATCTTAATATACAAATGTCACTAGTGGGGTACCACAGGGGTCAGTATTGGGCCCTATTCTCTTCAATATATTTATTAATGATCTTGTAGAAGGCTTGCACAGTAAAATATCAATTTTTGCAGATGACACTAAACTGTGTAAAGTAATTAACACAGAAGAGGACAGTACACTGCTACAGATGGATCTGGATAGACTGGAGGCTTGGTCAGAGAAGTGGCAGATGAGGTTTAACACTGACAAATGTAAGGTTATGCGTATGGGAAGGAATAATGCAAGTCACCAGTACATACTAAATGGTAAAATATTGGGTAACTCTGAGATGGAAAAGAACCTAGGAATTTTAGTGAACAGCAAACTAAGCTGTAGAAACCAGTGTCAGACAGCTGCTGCCAAGGCCAATAAGATGATGGGTTGCATCAAAAGAGGCATAGATGCCCGTGATGAGAACATAGTCCTGGCACTTTACAAATCACTAGACAGACCACACATGGAGTACTGTGTACAGTTCTGGGCTCCTGTGAACAAGGCAGACATAGCAGAGCTGGAGAGGGTTCAGAGGAGGGCAACTAAAGTAATAACTGGAATGGGTGGACTACAGTACCCTGAAAGATTATCAAAATTAGGCTTATTCACTTTAGAAAAAAGACGACTGAGGGGCGATCTAATAACTATGTATAAATATATCAGAGGTCAGTACAGAGATCTCTCCCATGATCTATTTATCCCCAGGACTGTGACTGTGACGAGGGGACATCCTCTGCATCTGGAGGAAAGAAGGTTTGTACACAAACATAGAAGAGGTAAGAGCAGTGAGACTATGGAACTCTCTGCCTGAGGAGGTGGTGATGGTAAGTTCACTAAAAGAGTTCAAGAGGGGCCTGGATGTATTTCTGGAGGGTAATAATATTATAGGTTACTAGAGAGGGGTCGTTGATCCAGGGAGTTATTCTGATTGCCTGATTGGAGTTGGGAAAGAATTTTTTTCCCTAAAGTGGGGAAAATTGGCTTCTACCTCAGAGGGTTTTTTTTGCCTTCTTTTGGATCAACTTGTAGGAAAACGGGCCAAACTGGATAGATGTATTTTTTCGGCCTTATAAACTATGTTACTATGTTACTATCTAAATATTTCAATACATTACAATTGAAAACTGAAAGTTAAACCCCCTAGTGGGACCAAAAATGCTGAAAAACACTAAAAAATAATGTAAGACTTGATTCAGACAACCATTTTCATTTTTGCCCACAAAAGCACAGATGTATATGGACATCTGGATGGGGTCCAGGATGAATCCGTCTTTTTTTTTTCCAGTTTAGGAAATTGGAGTGCATGCTGCAATTTTCTCTGCATGAACCCATAGTGTTTGGGGAAAAAAAAACGATATCTGAATTAAACCACTTACGGTGGATTCACATCAGCGTTATGAATTCTGTTATTGTCTTCCGTTATAACATGGTGATAACAAAAAATAACAGAATTTGTAAGACGGAATTCAGAAAGGAAACCTTTAGAGGCATTCTGTTTTGATCTGGCATAATAGAGGTCTATGGGCAAGCATAACGGATCCATCTGGTTTCCATTATCCAGGATGGAAAAGAAAGTCCTGTCGACAGAACTTCCGTCCTGGATAGTTTTTTACAAAATTAAGTTCAACAAGTTGCTGAACATGGATAGGCATTTCACAGATGGCTTCAGATTTAGATCTATTCATCTTAAAAGAGTTGTGCAGTGGTATAAAATTGATGACCTAACCTCACGATAGGTCATTAACCCCTTCAGAACCAGGCAATTTTTGTTGTTTTTTTTTTACTCCCAGCCTTCCCAGGGCCATAACTTTTTTAATTTTTCCATTCATATACCCATAAAAGGGCTTGTTTTTTTATGGGAAAAGTTGTACTTTCTAATAGAACTATTTATTGTTACTGTATTCGAGTCTAGGAAAATTTCACTATGCTCCTATGGAGCCCTGTCACAGGTAGGAACCTATCTGCAGCAGCCTCAGATCATTCAGTAAAACTGAAGCTAGGCTGCCGCACATACTATCTGGCCCCCCAAGCCCCACTAGGGGGACCCGTTGCACGCCCAGCAGTGCGTGCTTCCAGGTCTTTGAGCACACAGATACCGTGGTAACATTTGACCACAGCATCTTAGGGATTAAATGTGTGCAACAGACATTATTGTTGATCACAAACATTAGCCCCGGGTGTCTGCTGTTAAAAACAGCAGGCAGCCAGCGGCTGTGGGGCCGCTGCACTGGCGATATTTAAATACCTGACTCCCAATGTAAATTTACACCGGGCGGTCAGGACGGGGTTCATATCACATCAGTGGTGGTCTGCTTCCGGCACCATGACCGGTCAGCTTCCTTTTCAAAGTTTACCTGTATGTCATCTCCTTTGTAGCAGTGGTACAGTGTAATTACAGCTTATTCTTCCGTTCAAGTCAGTGGGACGGGCAGTTGTAGTAACACTACACCACCACTACAAAGAGGACACCATACAGATAATTTGAAAATGAAGCAGCGCTTGTAGGAAACCTTCTACCTGGCTGTGACGCTCTCCGCTGCGATTGGACACCGCTACAGCCAGGGAGAAGGAGACGCCCATTGAGAATCCCTGGCGTCTCCTCCCTGTTCCGATGCTATGAATTTGCATAGCACACGCCGGATCTTCACAGGGGCGCAGCAGGCCAACGGAGCTGCGCCCTGAAAAAATAGTAAGTACCCCCAACTCCCCAGAGAAAAAAAACACCCAGAGCATGCTGCAATTTCAAAAAACACTATTACTAATACTTTTAATATTTAACATACTCTTCAATGCAACATCTGAAGCTAGTGTTTTTTTGCCTACAAAAAGCAAGTAAGAAATAAAAAACACAAAATGCCTCAAAACAGAAATGTTATTCTGTATGTGACATGCCAGTATTTTTGTAGTTACTTTTTAAGATAGTTTCCTAGTTTTTTTTTTGTTCACTTGGTGTTTTTATTTTTTTATTTAAATCACAGCATGCTCTGTGTGTGCCTTTTTTAACTTTTCAATGTTTTTTATTACTTTTCTCTCTAGGAAAAAAAAGATAAAAATGCATACAAGAACGCATTTGAAAAACGACAGAATTTTAAGTTGTTTAAAAGCCCCCCCCCCCCCCCCCCAAAAAAAAAAAAAAACAAAAGTCAAAGAAAAACCATAATTTGGCAGCAGTCTATAGAATAATGGCAGCATGAGAATGATTATAAACTACAGGCAATTAAATAAGGAAGAGAAGACAAATATTTGTCATATAAATAGGTCCTAGAGGTTCCTGTAAGGAAAAAAAAGAAAAAATAATGAAGCTCCAGTTTGTAGTTAGTTTAAACGGTCACTGAGCTTTCAAAAAACTTTTGACGTATCAAAGGTCTTGATTGGTGGGGGTCTGAGTGCTGAGACCCCACCGATTTAGTAGAACAAGTGGGCTCTCTGTCCTCGCTGTAGGAGACAGAATCAAGATGTGCTCATACACTTTCTATTGACCCAGTATACTATGTGAGCGCTTCTCTCTTCCCATCCTATTGATCTATGGGGGTCTCAGCACTCAGACCCTGACCCATCAAAACCTATGACATATGAAAAGGTTAAAGAAAGCTCAGTGGCCCTTTAAATGGCTTTTTATGGAATAGCTTTCCAAGCAATTCTCTGATATAAAGTACAGACCTACTGTATGAACATGGGCAGCAGCTCCTGCCTCTATAGTTTACTATATTATAGGTCTAGGCAGGATACCGTTATATCCACCTCTCAGCAGTCATTAGTATTACATTCACACGTAAATTCATGCATGAATTTTAAAGCCGCAACATGACAATTTAAAGGTTACGTACACCTTTGGGAGCAATTTTTTAAATTTATTATTGCTTTGTATTTATTTTGAACTAAAAATCCTTTTTTTTTAAACTGGCTTTATTAAAAATATGGAGTCTTTTTATCTTTACACGGCTGAGATGCTCTTCTAGAAGGATCTGAATTTCCACTCTGTTCCGTCAGGCAGCTCACCTGACGGGCTTCTTATCTCTGACATTATAAACACTCATTATAGCTCAGTTCTTATATTACTGATAAGAATGTGGCTTAAATAAGTGATTATGACCTCCTAGTAATTTAGAGATAAGGGTTATTAGATGACCAGCATAAAGTGAAAGCACAATTCACACAGGTAGACAGACAGTTAACCCTTTGTGACAGAACGACTCAATATTTTTAATAAAGACCAATTGAAAAAATGATTTTTAGTCCAAAATGAGTAAAATGCAATCATAAAAAAAATTTGCCTACAAAACTGTACATAGCCTTTAAACTGCACAAAGGATTTCATCCTTTCCATTTACATAGCCGTGACATATTGTGGTTGCATATTTTTTGCAGAATGTGGAATTCTGCTACAGAAAATCCACCTTTCATGACCGTGCCCTAATGGTACGCTGCCACGGGTCACAGACGCTGGGGATTTTCCACTTCAGGTTTGTACAGTACCAGAAAAGTTAAAAAAACCTCCTCCACGTTCTGTGAACTAAATCAGCAGCGTAAATCGACCTGCGGCACAGATTGTGATTCTGCAGCACGTTAATCTGCTGAAAATCTCCACTGCGGATTTATCCCATCTCAATGCATAGGGCGAAATACATGTACAGTATGTGCACATCGGCAGCAAAATCCGAATCATATCAGCTGGGTATAAATCTGCACAGTCTGGTCATAGCCTTAAGCCCTATTCACACATGACAGATTTGTGGCAGAAATTTCTGCATTACGTACACAGAATTCGGGTTGTTTTTGCACCATGTGCATAGATTTCCCAGAGCCCCTTTCAACAAATTCGTCACAGAGGCAAACAAGAATGTTTCCCTTCCCTGACAGCAAACAGAGATCTTAAGAATGGTGATGGATGAAGTCTTTTAGATTGTAAGGTTTTAATTCTAAAAAGCCTGTACCCTCCCAGTTACTCAGAAAACAACCACTTCCTATAGTGAGCCAAGTAAAGGAGGATGTGGAGAGCTGTGCCAGCTGCCTGCCCCTCAGCCCAGGGTATAGCCCTGTGCCCACTCTGCCCTCAGGGGATGCATTACATACATACATGAATGTTCCCTAATATTCAGTGTGGGGTCCCCCTCCCCCTGCACTGGGAAGAATGCTTTTGTGTATGTTCTCATTCCTGGGCGGGCGGGAGGAGGCAGGGTGGGATGGAGGCTGTGAGGGCATGTGTGATGACAGGTGGGCCCTCGGCTGGGGCCCTGTGCTCAGGTGACACTGTTTTTGTCAGCCTGCCTGGCGTGGGTGGAATTTCATGTGTGGGCTGCGCGGAGAAGGGAGAAGCAGTGGCGCCCCATTTGATCACTTGCCATGTGACATAGAGGAAGAAGTGGGAGGAGGGGGGGGGAGCGGTGGAGCGGTGGGCAGACTACTGGCAAGAACTGAGACGAGCCTGCGGGGGCATGAGAGTCTATAAAGGCAGGTGAGTGGCACACAGGAGGCGAGAGAGGTGCAGGAGGGGAGATTCCGAGCAATGGAGCGCTCCTATCTCATAGGCACACTGTCTAGGAAAATGGGAGGAATGGAGAGGAGCCTGGCAGCGCTCCCAGACTGCTCCTAGGACTGGCCGGCCACTCTGGGCATCAGCAGGTAAGTCCCAGGTACCAGAAGTGCCCTCAGGGGCTCCTCGTCTTGTCAGGGATTTGTGCTTGCATTCCTCTCCTGGTACCGCACACACAGCTCCTGGACAGGTGTGAATGCAGCCTAAGTTTCTGTTTAGTTATCATATTGATATTATATCATTTTATGAGATATTTTTGTATGTTGAATATGTTACCCTGATGCAGAATAATAAACTTAAGGGCTATGCTGACATATCTATAAAATGTAATATATATATTTTTTATTTCTATAAATAATTATTTATATATATCTATAAAATATATATATATATATATATATATATATATATATATATATAGTAGAAAAGTATATTTATATAGTATAATATATATAGAGAGATAATATATATCTATATTTATATATATTCACACACACACACAAATATACATACACTATCTATAAGCTCTTGCTGTATGGAATATAAGCATGCAAATCTGTGATCAGCGTCCAAGTAAAGGGTTAACTGGTGAACCACAATCTATAAACTCACATATATTATGACCTATTGTGACACAGATACAATGTAATCTACATTTTACACATAGTAACAGGGTCAGAGTTAGACTTGTAGTGTCTGGAGCCAGTGGCGGTGTGTATGGTTCCTCAGGCTGTTCACAGCAAGTTCCTTAAATTGCTTACCGGGGTATTAATAGTCATTGCTATACTTCATAACTGGCTTGTAAGCATCATTTCCTGATCCAGTGAAGAATATGTCAGCTGTCTCTTATAAAGTCAGAACAGATGTTCTTAGCCACTTGTATTGATCCAACCACATTGACATCCCCCATGCTGGCTCTGCTCAGCGGTCACTTGGTCTATGTCACTGTAGATGTGGCGGGTAAATTCATGGGGCACGAGATGAACGCACTGTAAAAAAAGTACTGAAAAAAAAAAAAGTTGCATCCGAGCGGCTGTTACAACAAGTTCATATCATTTCGCGCAGAACAATTGGAAAAAGACAAAGACGAAAATAGGTTTAACTCTTTCCTGCCTCTATAAGTAGCAGCATGGATCCCTTAAAGGCATATGAACACAAGTGCTGTCAGACATCGAAAACATGAAACCGATGTAGTACATACATCAAATTATGAAAATTTGCCACTTGATCTTATGTTACTAATTCATCAGTTTCCATCACACTATTCGCTGAATGGTCTGATTTCTAGATAGTTTGGATGGTTGTTTAGGGTGTTACCTGGTGCTTCCTGTATAGATACTCTAATAGACAAACTGCTGAAATATTATTATTATGTTTGATATGGAAATATTTACAATGCTGGAGATAAATGACATGGTTTTTCCCCTCGGAAGTCAATGGTCAACAATTATGGAAACAAATCCACATCACAACTTCAAGGTATCACATGTTCTGGAGTCCTTATAGCTTTGTTTGAATGGGAAATTGAAAAACCCTACAATAGTACATTGACCACTGTGGTAATTGCACAGTGGCCAAAACAAGCCACAAAGGGTAAGTATGAAAGTAGTAATGGATTGAAAAACTCTGGGGGTGATCTATCAAGGCTAATTAAATGAAAACTGTTTTCGTTGTCCCAAGTAACCAATCAGATTTCACCTTTTATTTTTCAGAGTCTCTTTGGAAAATGAAAGGGTCAATCTGATTGGTTGCTATGGCAACTAAACCAGTTTTTCTTTGCAGTCTTGATAAATCTCCTCCTTGACCAGTACGCCCATATGTTCAGGTTCCTTGATGCAGTTCTGGAAGGTAAAACCAGGAGAGAGTTAAAAAAAGAGGATAAGCTGTATTTGTCCTTTATAATTTCTCTCATTTTGTGAACCTTCCTGATTTTAGCTTGTCTTGTCGATGAACGAGCTCAGATCTGTGTAAAATAATAAGTGATACTCACCTTAGTATCTCTGCTCCCATTCCGACCCTTCCTGGTCCCACGCAGGTCTCTTCTTCTGGGTTCCACTCGGCATCTAGGAAATGTGATTGGCTGAGTGTTCATCAAGTCAAGATGGACCAGGAAGCAGAGACCAATGGGGCACCAGGAAGCATCAGAATGGGATTGGCAGGGAAACTGGTCAGGTGAGAACCACTTTTTTTGCACCGATCTGAGCCTGTCCAATTTGAAGAGGACCTTTCACCACTCCTGACATGCCTGTTTTAATAGCTTCATGCTTTCCCCATGTAATAACAATTCTGGAACATCTATTCTTATGTCTCTGTGTTGTGCCATTCTTTTATTATTTGTACTAGAAGTTATGAATGAAATGCTAGCAGTCTGCAGTAAGGGTACAGAGGGGAGGTAACAAGTTGGAGATGTGTACCTGCACAGGCTCACTCTATCCAATCAGTGCTGCCATTTTCAGACTGTGCAGATACACACTCCAACTTGTTACCTCCCCTCTGCACCCTTACTGCAGACTGCTAGCATTTCATTCATAACTTCTAGTACAAATTATAAAAGAATGGCACAACATAGAGACATAGAATAGATGCTCCAAAATTGTTATTTCATTGGGTATACATGAAGCTATTAAAACAGGCATGTCAGGAGTGGTGAAAGGTCCTCTTTAAGCTCATTTTTATATGTAATACATTTACTACTAAAATGTCTCCTTAGATTTACTATCCTGGTCTTAATTGGGATCAACCTTTATTTAAAACAAGGTTCTAACTACCAACCAAAGAAGTACAGGGCTGGCACTGCTCTCCTAATTACTTCACCATCTTTCTGCCAGTATATGGAGATGATATGTTTGTGCTCCTAAATTAATACATACCAGAATACAGTTTGGAAGGTGCCTTCCCCTGAGGGAAAGTGCCTGAGCTAAAGGTTCTTAGCTTGTGTAGTCCTGAAAACATGCAGTTGTATTGTTCTGACCTCCTGTCCCCCGACCTCTGCCTGCGCTGCGCTCCCTGGCCTGTCCTCTAATCAGGCTAGCCGCATCTGCGCAGTCAGGCAGCCTCCGGCGCTGATTGCTGCCTGGACTGCGCAGGCGCAGCTAGTCTGGTTAGAGAACGGGAGTCTATTCTATACTCTTACAGTGCTAGAGAGAGACTTGCTTAAATATATGCTGTGGTGATGTGTCTTGTGTGTTGTAACCGGGCTAGGAGCTCATGCACAATGTACAGCACATAATTTGACCAGCAGCTCTGGCCCAGTAGGCACATTTTAATAATTATCAATGGAAATATACACCATAGGGGAAAACATGGAATTTTTTATAAAAAAAAAAAATCACAATGCCCGTTTTATCCTGTGGCAACAACCAGAAATTGGTGTTGGCTAGACCATAAATATCCCTTTCATCCTAAAAATGGGCAAAGCAGATACCCATGAATCAGATCTTTATTAGATTTATAATCCAATTCAATAAAATCCACAATAACTAAAATAACAAAACTGAATTCAAATTGCACTTATACATAAGCCAATCATCTAAAGACTAATCAGCCCTGGACCAAAAACCTGGCTTGTACTTCAACTGTTACCATAATCAAAGAAATATTTTACTGGTCTGAAATCCAATCTGCAATACAACAGGGATGCACAACATTTTCTGGTTTGAGGGCCAAAATGTCATGCTGAAATGCAAATAAAACTTAAAGTGGTATTACCACATGAGACATATGTATATAGCACATCTAAAGTACAAACGTATGGCATATCAAACATATATACCATGACTGTCTGGAAAGGGCTGGTTCTACTTCCAGAACTCCTACCTATCGGAAGCATGTAGGTTCCCTTCTCCTCTGTTCACACTCCAGAAAGGAAGAGACCATGCTTGCAGATCTCTTCATTGTAAGAGTTGCTGAAACAGCCGATTGTTTAACTGCTTCTATAAACTACAATGAAGATTGCTACGCTCATGGCCACTTCATCTTCTCCTTTCTGGACTAGCACATGGGAATCAGGAGACCCTATTCTGCCAATATATGAAGGTCCCAGACACAGTGCAGGTACTTGCCTCTCCATGGTGTCATACACTGCCTGGCCAAAAAAAGGTCACACACTCTAATATTTTGTTGGACCGCTTTTAGCTTTGATTATGGCACGCATTCGCAGTGGAATAATTTCCAAAAGCTTCAGCAATGTCACAACATTTATTTCTGTCCAGCGTTGCATTCATTTTTACCCAAAATCTTGTATTTAGAGATTTGGATCACCGAGCAGAGTCTTCACCAGCACATCCCAAAGATTCTCAATGGGGTTCAGGTCTGGTCTCTGGGGTGGCCAATCCATGTGTGAAAATGATATCTCTTTCTTCCTAAACCACTCTTTCACAATTTGAACCTGATGAATCCTGGCATTATCATCTTGGCATATGCCCGTGCCATCAAGGAAGAAAAAAATTAATTGATGGAATAACCTGGCCATTCAGTATATTCAGGTAGTCAACTGACCTCATTCTTTGGCACATTGCTGAACCTAGACCTGGCCAACTGGGAAGCTCTTACCTATTTGGTTATTTAAAGGGAACCTGTCATCTCCGAAACACCCCCTGAACTAGAGTAAGCGGTGTGTAGTGTAAGTGACATTGAGTCCA
The DNA here is from genome assembly GCA_900303285.1 of Rhinella marina. Taxonomy (NCBI): domain Eukaryota; kingdom Metazoa; phylum Chordata; class Amphibia; order Anura; family Bufonidae; genus Rhinella; species Rhinella marina. Next base: position 24,902 of record ONZH01008689.1, read on the forward strand.
GTTATGTAAGTTTTATCTTCATACTCACTTCCATTCTGACGCTGTGCTCCCACAAACCGGCAGTAAAATGCACTCAGTGGACTCCAGTGCTCACTCACATAATGGAGAGGACTCAAAGAAGAGCCCTCTCAATGCATTTTACTGCTGGTTTGTGGGAGCACAGCGTCAGAATGGAAGTGAGTATGAAGATAAAACTTACATATTCGGATTCAGCACCACTTACACTATACATCTCTTACTCTAGTTCAGGGGGTGTTTCGGAGATGACAGGTTCCCTTTAAATCCAGGTGGTGACCTTTTTTTGGCCAGGCAGTGTATTATGTGCTACTGCTTTCTGACATGGAAAATACATGTGAGCCACCCAAACAGACAAGCATGTCTGTGACCAGACCAGATGGTTGGGGGCTAAAGCAAATGGTACTGTGGGCCGAATGTGGCCCCAATGCTGTCGGTTGTATACCCATACCATGCATTATGCCATGAAAAGATATTAGTTATTATGAAAAACATACCATCTTTCCAGATACCTTTAAAGTGGTTGTCTCACCTCAAACACTGTGGGCATATTGCTAACTTTAGAATGGAGCCCACAAAGTGAAGAAGGATGCACTGCGCATGTTCAGCTGCTTTCCATTCATTCATATATGAGTGCCGAAAATATGAATAGGAAGCGGACTGCGCAAAAGTGACCATCGCTCCATTCACTTCTATTGGGCTGATGGAAATAGCTGAAGCAGACAAAACAGCACACTATGCTGCGCTATTTTGTCTAGCATTTTTGACAGAACTGCAACGGAGGCCTCAAGTGAGCCGCCAATGTAGAAGTGAACAAATTCTGTTGTCTATTAAATTATTCATTATAGCTGTACAATTTTATATCTAAGGTGAGGTTTACTTCCATGAAATGTACTTGTTCATGTCCAATTTTAAACTGGGAAGGCAACAAGCTGAGGAAGAGTTAAAAAGTCAAAATTAATCAACCAATCAGCACATAAAGCTTAAACCCTGCCAACTGTTGTAAAAAAACAAGAATCCCACATTTTATTCTATCTTGGAACATAAAAGAAAATATTGTTTTAAATAGGGTTTCCAGCCTAAAAATAAATTTAAAACGGCTAAGAATGCTGTAAAAAAACCCATTAAGAATCCCCTGCCACTCCCATTCCAGCAATGCCTGGTCTCCATCCACCTTCTACTTCCTAGTCCAGCGATGACATGTTGACAAAGGGGTCAAATGAGTATTAAATATTATTTTTCAGCTGTAAAACCCCTTTAAGTAAATGTGTTCCCCATGGTCCATGGGAGAAACCAAGGCACATAAGTTGTAGAGGACAATAAGCTAGAGGAGGACCTTGGCTGAAGGTGCTGAAGACTCAGATGATCCCACATCCACGATATAAGGCTGAACAGTTTTTGCTCATCTCCAGGGGACTGAGTGATATGGCTGTAATCTGGAAGTACTATGCTGTTTATCTTGTTTCAGACCCTTCCCTTGCCTCAAAATATAGAAGAACAAGAATTTCAGATGACCTGAACTCATATAATTGAATAACTCTCTTGAGGATAACCCCTGTCAAAAGACTTAGTTGCCCTTGTGAATTCTCACATGCAGTAATAGTGTCTGATGAATCTTCTGTCTCTTTATGGCAGATTGAGTCTGGGCCTTTGCATTGAAATCCATGATGTTGACAACTGTATTTTGGTATTACTGTTGAATCTCTTACAGGCTGCATCCAGTTTTCAGTAGATGATGTAAAGTTGTTTGCAAATGTATCATCACTAAACTTCCCTGCAGTAGGTTGGAGTCTGGATATTGCCCGTGACATGAATGCTGCTGCACAAGCACAGTACCCGTCCTCTTTCCTGTGCCTGCGACCTACACTTGCAGCTCTCCAGCATTCCACTCCAATTTGAAATGATTTATATAACTTTGGCCACACCTTCCAATGTGATGTGTAGAGTATGGATCATAGGGCAGGTGGCTATCAGAGCTACTGCCTGATTTGTACAGTCAATATGATGGACAGAAGTAGTAAGCAAGTTTAAGGTGCCACGGGGAATATAGATGAATATATTAAGTGTGGGTTAGGTCAGGGGTTAACATCACACTGCCAAAGTATTTTCAATAAATTCATCATCAAATGTTCTCACAAAAACTTTAGGCAGGGACAAAGGGAACTGACATAAGCAGAAGGCAATCCGGAAAATATATAAAGCCCTATGGAAGAATTGATTTATGGTTCCCCAAGCCTTTTAACATGTGCTTAAGCAGTGTAAAATATTGGCAGAGAGAACATTTACTGTAATTTCTGCACCAAGAAGAAAGTGCTTACATATTATGTTGCGAAGGCTTTTTTGGTGGACTGTCTAAGTGGTGAAACAAACACTGATAACATCTTGCAACAGACTACAATTGGATAGATTCAATCACCATCCTCCAAGTCATGGGGTAAAGGTTGTCTAGATTGGAATCCTCTCTGTAACAGAACACGTTTCCTGGTCAAAAGTAGCCACTTAGGCTACTTTAACACTAGCGTTTTATAATTCCGGTATTGAGTTCCGTCATAGGGGCTCAATACCGGAATAAAACGCTTCAGTTTTGTCCCCATTCATTGTCAATGGGGACAAAACTGAACTGAAGTCAACGGAATGCTCCTAAAAGCATTCCGTTCCGTCTTCAGACCGGAGAGCAAACCACAGCATGCTGCTGTTTCCTCTCCGGTCCAGGCATCTGCACCAAGACGGATCCGTCATGACCCCCAATGAAAGTCAATGGGGACGGATCCGTTTGGTGTTTTAATATTTCGATGGTTTGGTTCACACTCAAATGTGGGCGGGAGTTTGATCAGGAAATGGTTCCCAGGCCACAGAATATAGTAATAAATAAAGCTCCTGAACTCCGCGGTTGTTGTGAATATTTCTTTAATTGAAGTGAATAAAGTCAAACAATTCAAGTCAGGCGACTTACCTTTCAGGGCTACTGCCCATTACTTACCACGCGCCCAGCTGAGGCTTCAAAGCCTGTTCAAGTCCATCATTGGCCATACTACAGCGCGACTCATCTATGGACAAACCGTCAACAATCTTCACAGCTCACTGAGGAAGGCTTCTAGCCGAAAACGTTTTGAACTTGAGCTATTGAATTGTTTGACTTTATTCACTTCAGTTAAAGAAATATTCACAACAACCGTGGAGTTCAGGATCCGTTTGGTGTGACACAATGGTGAACGGATCCGTCCTCCATTGACTTTCAATGGAGTTCATGACGAATCCGTCACCTGCACACATACATACACACATACAGACATACACATAAACATACACATACACATACAAATACACATACATACTTACATGCTCCTGGCAGGTCTCCACAGTGCAGGAGGAGCAGGACAGCGCACACTTACTCTGCTTGTGATTGCTACAACGTTCAGATACCAAGCTTTTCATGATGAGGCCTCAATGATTTCTGGAGAGGAAGATCTGGAAGGTGATATCCTCATTTCCTGCTCCAGATTTAATAGTTTCTGGACGATGTTTAGAGAACATCACAACTTGGAATTCTTTCTGGTACTAATTAGGTCTTTGTCCAGTTTTTGAAACACTATGAGGGGTCCAGTTCCCATTTCTCTGGTTGCATGGATTGGTACTGTAACTGCTGGGGAATTGCTTGCTAGTTAAGAACTTCTTAAATACTTATCAGATGAATATTTGTCTACTGAAAATAATAATTATTATTTATTTGAAAGCGCCATTAATTCCGTGGTGCTGTACATCAAGAGGGGGTTACAAAACATAATATAAAATACAATAAACTATTAACAGACTGGTATAGAAGGGGAGAGGACCCAGCCTACAAGAGCTTACAATCTACAAGGGAAAGGGGAAGAACACAGAAGTTGGGCTAAATGTTGCTCATTTGGCTTTGTGGTGCCAGCATGCTTATTGTAGGTGGTAAGCTTTCCTGAAGAGTTGGTTTTCGGGTTATATTTGAAGGTTTGGATGTTGGGTGAGCATCTGATGTGCTGGGGTAGCAAGTTACAGAGTATGGGAGTTGAAAGTGAGAAATCTTGTTGTTGATTGTGTCAAGAATAGATGAGAGGAGAACAGAGAACCAGGTCCTGTGAGGATTGGATATTATGTGTGGGCATATATCGAGAAAGCAAGTCAGAGATGTAAGGAGAGGATTGGTTGTGGACGGCCTTATATGTAGTTTAAAACTGAAGTTTAAAAGTATTTTAAACTGAATTTGCAGGGCAATGGGGAGCCAGTGAAGAGATTGCCAGAGGAGAAATGAGGGGAGAGATGGATTGACAGGGCAGCAGAGTTGAGAATAGATAGGAGGGGAGTGAGATTGCTAGTCCAGGCGGAAGATGACGAGGGCATGCACAGGCATTTTAGTTGACTCAGGGGTGAGGAAGGAGCAAATACGAGAGATGTTCTTAAGTTGAAAGCAACAGGTTGGAGGTGAGGGTTTGTATGTCTGTCTTAAAGGACAGGGCAGAATCAAATTTTATCCCCAAGGAGTGGACCAGCAAGACTGGAGAAATCATTGTGCTATTAACTGTAATGGACAGGTCAGGTAGGGGCTAAGTGAAATGGGAGAAAGACGATGAATTCAGTTTTCTCTATGTTGAGTTTTAGGAAGCGGGAAAAGAATGAATATATAGCCGATAGACACACTCGGATGTTGGATAGCAGGGAAGTGACATCTGGGCCAGAGAGGTAGATTTCAGCATCATCAGCATAGAGGTGGTGTTGTAAGCCATAGGACTCTATGAGCTGTCCCTGGCCGAATGTATAAATGGAGAAAAGTAGGGGACTCAGGACAAAGCCTTGAGGGACACCAACAGAGAGGGGGAATGATGAGGAGGTTGTGGATTAATGGGAAACACTGAAGGTTCTGTAGGTGAGGGTCGAGGAGATCCAGGAGATAATGAGGGAAGAAAGGGTTTGTAACAGAAAGTAGTGAACAGTATCAAAGGCAGAGGACGGGTCAAGGAGGAGGAGCACAGAGTAGTGACGTTTAGCTTTGGAAGATAGCAGATCAGTGGTAACTTTGGTTAGGGCAGTTTCAGTGGAATGATTGGGTCTGAAGCCAGACTGCAGCTGATCAAAAACTGAGTGGGATGATACGTAGGAAGACAGTTCAAGATGGACATGTTGTTCTAGGAGTTTTGATAGCTGGATAAAGAGGATGGGTCCAGGGAGGGCTTCTTGAATATGGGTGTGGTGGTTGCATGTTTAAAAGAGGAAGGGAAGACACAAGTGGTTATGGATAGGTTGAAGAGGTGAGTTAGGGCAGGGATAACTATAGTAGTGAGATAGGGGATGAGGTGGGAAAGGATTGATTCAAGGGCACAGGTGGTGAGGTGTGACTTGGAAATGAAGGTGGAAAGATTTTCTTTTGTGACCGTGGTAAACTGGGTAATGTAGGAAGAGCACTGGACAGCTGTGTAGGGGAGAAGTGGGGGTAGTTTGAACCTTTCACGGAGTTTGTCGATTTTATCTTTGAAATATGAGGCAAAGTCTTTAGCTGAGATGAGGGGCATGGAAAGCAGTGGCAAATTTAAAATCTTGGCCAACAGAATCACAGGTCACAAATGATAGAAAACTAATCTGGCAACTTTTTCTCCTTGAACACAAGACTAGTTTGGAATGAGTTCTCCAACCATAGATGGGTGAACTTTTGGCTTCCCAAAGATGTTTCTTTTTTAGTTGTTGCCTTTGTAGCGGTCTTTTCATCTACAGAATATACATGGGCTGTTCAGGTGACAAGGATACCTGTCAAAGTATTGCAGCAGAACCGATTGTACAAATAGAAACTATGAATTTGCCAAATACTGTGTATAGGGCAGATGTTAGAAATTCAGGAACTACATGTGCATTCTCATTTTGCTGGGCAGAAAGGAAATTTAAAATGCTATATCATATATAAGAAAATATTCAACCTGGCCCACACAAGAATGAAAATGTTTTTAAAGAAGGGCAAGCAAGTTATTGTCTCATGGAACTTGTCTAGCTCTGACCACGCCTCTGAACTTATGTTCCTGCCCATTGAGCCTAAATTGCATCTGCATCTGTTTGCTTGCATAGCTAAAATAATAGGGAGCAAGTAAGTGTCCTGAAGTGTCTTTATACATGGACTGTAAGATTCTTATAAGCTGCTTACCAAACAGGAACTCAGGTGCAAAGGGCAATAAGCAAGTTATTTTTTGGTTAATCATCTCTGGTCCAAGGTACCAACCAAATGAGATAATAGCCTCTGGGAAAGATACAAGGTATCCAAAGAAAATCACATAAAAATTCTGTCAAAGATTTCAGAGATTGGAACCATGTACTACTACACCTCCTCGGTTGGATTATCCAAATTCCCTTCTTGGCTCGTAATGCCATACCGACCTGAATGATTACTGTATAGTCTTTTTGTAAAGTTGATAGGTTGAGTTAAGGTGGAGTATTCTGAATTTTTTTATAGCTAGATCTCCATTTTCCCTAAGATATGATCAAATCTATATCCAGGTAGAATTGTTTTAATAAAGAGAAAATTATCTGTCATACCGTCAAAATATTTCAGTCAATATAAATTTGTTAGAAGCATAGACATTGTCAGTATCTGTTCCCTTAGATGGGACATACTGTAATGGGATGCCTTTATTCCTTTAAAAAAGTTTCCAATAGTTTATACCTGAGTCAAGAAAAAGGATTTTAGCTTTAGATGCCTGAGAAGAGCACCACAAGATGGGACACACGTCTTTTGAATCAGCTAGTCATCACCAGCTGAGATGGAGCCACCTTAACCTGAGGGACCTCAGGGAAAAAGGTGCCAAGTTCTACCAAATGTTCTAGCTGATGCTATAGTGTTGAGGTATTCTAACAGAGAAACATTGCTTCTAATAGTAGTATACCTCTATTATGCAATGTTACATGGAGGCAGAATTTCTTGGCACATGGAGTGTCTGAGGATCTGTAGTACTGAAACATAGGGTTCACTGTAGAGGCTCTTTGACCATGGTCTGCTCTGCCTTACAATGGGTTCACCAGGAGATTATTCTAGCTTTCTTTTTAGTTTTTGAAGCTGTAGTAGGTACCCTATGCTATATATGAATCCAAAAATGTTAAGAATTTTCTTTACCTTTACTGAATATTAAATATAGCTCTTTTTAGGCTGGATTCACACACCACATTTTGTTAATAGCATTTCCTTTGGAGTTTTTAACTTTATGTATTAGATCAAACCATTTTAAACGGAGTTTAACATTTATAGGAAGTTTTTGGAAAGTCTACATATACTATGTGACATTTAGGTGGCATTATTGGGTTTTCTGTGATCCTAGAGCTTTAGCCCTTTCAAAACAGCAGATAGGTCATTAATATACTATGCTAGGAAAACCCATTTAACCCATATATTCCATATATAACCATATTCAGACATTAATTTCATATAAATGTCTCTTTTTATTTTACTACTATGTACCATTATTTTGTCATTTAGTGCTATGTTGCTGAGGCTACCAAATTTGTATCTGTATTGGGTTTGTCATGTGTTGCTGGTCCCTGAAGTATCATTGGCAGCAGTTTATTATTATTTTAGTACCATGAGCTCATTCGAGTATCCTAGACTGGAAAGATACAGTGATTTATTAATAACTATTTGGAGTTATGGTGATCATTTTATATTATTTTCTACTACAATTTTAGACTTTGTACTTGGAGATTTTTTACAATGTGGCTCCAAAAATAAACTTTAATTTTCAATTTGGTCCAAAATTGTATAATGATTGGCTTTGTAATATGCCTTTTTTTAAGGTTTGGGGACTTTATTTTAAAGACAGATCTATAGATCCAGTGTTTCCCATAGAGTTTGATGCTAAAACTCCGGCTGTCGGCAGCAACCTCTTGGGGAAGGGGAACTAACTGAATGCTGATTTATATAACTCCACTTTAGCTTCATAATATAAGTCTGTTTTCTTGAGTCCATTTACAGGATCACACATTCTATAGATTCTGGGAAAAGCAGAACTGTAAGTTGAAAACTCCTGCATCCCAATAAAAAATCTGGGCTTCTGGACCCCTTTTGGAGTATTATTTGCCTGCATTGCTGTCTTTTTTCATAATAACAACTGAACTATTTATCTGTATTTTTTCCATATCTGTCAGCAGAACATAGGTGGTGGAGAACATCAGTTCTTTCAGGAGCTCTGCATGTTCTCCAGCTCTCCATGTCACTGGCACATTTTAAGGAACCTAAGAGCACATCTTGATCAAGCTTGTGTGTTTTGGTGAAGAGTGATTAAAATGGCAGACACCTATCTCCAGAGGAAAATAAGTAGTAAAGGGGTTTTCCCAGAGTTTGATATTGTTGGACTATCCTCAGGGTAGGTTATCGATATCTGATCACTGGTGGTTCGACACCCAGCACCACCACAGATCAGCTGTTTAAAGACACCCTGGTGCTCCTGTGAGTGCTGCAGCCCCCTCACAGCTTACCAAGCACGGTGCCCTACATTGTATAGCAGCTGTGCTTGGTTTTGCATCTCAGACCCATCCACTTGAATGGGCTGAGCTGCGTTTAGACCATGTGACTTATGAATGTGATGTCATTTGCCTGAGAAGAGACTGCGGTACTCACTGGAGAGCTGCAGCCTCTTCTAAGAGCTGATTTCAGTTTTTCAATATATTGAAAAATCTGTGTAAATAAAGTATCACTATTGATGAAGAACTGTCATCAGTAAGCAATTTATTTTCTTTTAAAAAACTTAGAACCCTACTTAAAGGGGTTGTCCAAGTTATTTTTATTGATGACCTATCCTATCCGACACCCGACACCCCTGCCGATTATCTGTTTGAAGCACATGTATAGGAACAAGCTGTCCCATTAAAATGAATGGGATGGCTTAGATCTAATTACACCTGCTCAGCGCTGCAGATGCGATGGCGAGCAGGCATGAAGATGAGGCAGCGCTGGCACGATGCGCGCCTTCTCTTCAAACAGCTGACCTATCCTGAGGATAGGTCATTAATAACTAGGACAACTCCTTTGAGATTATAGCAGTTATTCATGGGTTAACTGTTATTTTTAGACCTTCTGTTGGCTTGACATTTTAGAAACTCTATGAGAAGGGTTGTAGAAGAAGTTTTCATAAAAATCCTATGATGCTCATTCTGTGCTTTCCCCAAACACTCTTACTTTTTGTATATGCAGTTGAATAGGCAAAACAAGAAAAATATTGGGATGTGTGCAAATTTGAAATTGATTTGGCTGTGCTTGACTTGGAACGTTTTGAAGACCTTTCCCATTAGTGAGTTATTTACGCCGTTCGTCTAAGCATTATTGAACCATATATTAGATTTACCCCTTTAACCTGTTTTTCACAGCATAGTTGTTTTTCCAGTGGGAAATTTTTAACTTGGATTGCTTATTTACCCAGAATTCATGCTACCTGTGTTCACTGAGGGAACAGATTTTTACTACTTGGTTCACTGCTTATAGCAAATATTTTGTAGCTAGGGGTAGCATGAGACATTCTGCTATGCTAATGAAGCTTTGGACAACTCAATAAATGGATTGGAAAAGTAATGCAAAAAAATCAGTTTACAGTTCGTATTACTTTTCAGTTTGAAATTTTGATTTGATCTATTGTTCCACGTATCTTATCACAAATAGAGGAGCTTAAATGAGTCTAATAGCACAGCATGCTGTTATTGGGCACATGAAACATTTTCAAACTGGGAAAATCAACTAAATCTATTGTCAGATGAGTTCCTGACAATAGCAGTATTTGTCCAGCCAATTCTCGGCATATTTGCTGGGATGCGGCCAGATCTCCACCTGTCCCTATTAGGCCTTATTTACACGTCAGTGTTTTGGTCAGTGATTTCCATCAGTAATTTTGAGCCAAAACCAGGTGCGGCTCTAAACACAGAACAGGTGCAGATCTTTCCCTTATAACCTTATGTCTGTGGAGGCAGATCCTGGTTCTGGCTCACAATCACTGAAAAAAATCACTGTCATGTGAATAAGGCCTTATAATGGGGCCAGCACGCGTTCAGGCAGAGTCCGGCAATGCCGGATCCAGAGATCTCCTGCAGGCTATTTTCTGCTGGAACAGCCTCCTGGATCTTAGAACGCTAGTGTGAAACTAACCTTAGGTTCTATGATAATGTAAGTTTGGCTCAATAGAAGCACAACAGGTCCAAGTCTCATGTCCAAGTTGCCATCTCAAGCCAGCCTTAAAGGGAGTTTGTCACCATGAAATTCACTTTTTATCCAGTCATTATACCTTGTAGGGCTCACTCAGTTGAATGTCATAATACCTTTCACTTAACGATCCATTTCTTCATTCTGGTGAAAAAGTACTTTTACTCCTTATACAAAAGAGCACCTTTGCTCCTCCTACTTATTTTGCCAGTCCCATCCTCTTCTTGATTGACAGGGCAAAGGGAGATGAGTATGCATGAATCTGGTCCTGTCAATCAAAAAGGAGAGGGAGAGCCTGGCTAAGGAAGCAGGAGGAGCAAGAGCTCGGGCCAAACCTTCACTTAAGTGCTCATTTACCTATAGATGAAATTTACATGTTCTTCAGAATGAAGCAACGGATCACTAAGGGAAAGTTATCTTTACATTCAGCTAGACCTACAAGGTATTGGTCCTGCTTTAACAGTGAATTTCATGGGGACAGGCTCCCTTTAATGTGCAACGTTAAGGGTCTTTTACACGGACCAGGATCTGAGTTCCTGGTCATTAGTTCCCCATCACTGGCCTGTGTGAAAGGTCTACTGATCAGCCAACAAATAAGCAAAATGCGCCTTACCAGGACATTTATCATTCCATGTATGCCAAAAAACTGGCAGCAAAAAGTTTTGATTTGGTTCACGTGATGACTGAGCAAGATTGTGTGGCTTTTTGGAATTTTTGGAGGTGTGCTCTCCACATTTCCAGAAAATGTGCATTGCAGGGCTGGCTTAGCCGCCCACCACATTTGTAATAATCTACAATAGGAGACTGGCATAGATTATAGGGAAAATCTACACCAGCTCCCTGCATGTGCCTTTTAATAACTGTGGCACATTCAATGCCAGCAGGGGAAAGATTAAGACCAGCTTGTAATGTGATGGTCTTAATAAATATCCCCCTCAACCTGCAAGGACTAATTCATTTTTATAATGGCAGTCTATAGGCATGAATAAAATATAGCTCCTAACTTCAGGCAATGGCAAGGATGTTGGGGTCTAAAGAGGTGGACAAATCATTAAAAATATATATATTCTAATATGGCTAACCTAGAGGGGGAGAAATCCAGGAGCTAGGTAGCCAGTGTTCTTGGGTGGTTTCCTGCAAATGTCTGTGTATGTTTGTTTCCTCCTTGAATAATCTGACTGGCTTTTAAAGTCTCACTTTCTATTTCGAGCACTGTATTTTAAATGCAAACTGTAAAGGTTTTTGCACCTAGAAAAAAAATCCAGATCCCCACACCATTTCTAAGCTACCTTTCTAAATGACTGAGAGATGTAGGCTTGGTAATAGCTGCTTGAGTCTACAAGTCTGCTTGAAGTTTCTGAGAACAACAGTATATAAAGAGAAGTAAGGTGAAAACCCGCAAGCTTCGGAGAAATGCCAGGAAATCAGTCCGGGGAATCAGTTAAAATAGCAAGCAGAGTGAGGAGCAGGAGATGTACATGTATTACAGCTGAGGCAGACCTAACACATGGGAAAGTGTAGCGAGCAGCAGACAAGCGGCTAACCTAGACTGACCTGGGAGTGTAATTAGGGCAACCAATGGGAGCAAATGGAAGCAAGACCAATTAGATGCAAGCTGTGAGTTCCCTGGACTGGTATGTCACAGCAAACACAAGGTACATACTTGTAATTCCTAACTGCTTGCTCATTAAAGGGGAAGAAACCAGACCTGAATGTAACGCATGGCAAGTTCTAAAATCTTTTGAAGCATTTGACCCTTTGTACAAAAACATGCATGGCAATTTCAACTTTTTTTTAATGTAATCTGCAGTGTTTCCATGGTGAAATACTTGACAATGCTATTAGGATGTCAGTACTCTCAGAAAATGACATTCTAAGGCTGCAGAACATTTCAGCTTTATTCACATGTTTTCTACTGTATGAAAAGCAATATTTCTGCACTAAATGAGATAATGATTTGAGTAAGGAAGGATTTAACTGTAAAAGTGGAATGTGTAGATGTTAAAGAGCTCTTTAAGGCCATCTAGACTGGAAGGGGTCATCTCACTTCAGTACAGGGGCGGACTGGGAACTTAAAGTGGCCCTGGAAAAAATACTAAAAGTGGCCCCCGTTTTGTAGTCTGGTCCAAATTGATGGAAGGCAGGGCCAGTAATACCATATTGTGGCACATTATACCACCCCAACAGAGCCAAATACCACAGTCCCTCACAAAATACATCCCCAAAAACATCCACTGGTCAGCCATGAGGAGGGCTCAGGCGGCCCCTTGGGCATCGGCCCACCGGGAAATTTGCCTGTAAGGTCTATGGCCAATCCGCCCCTGCTTCAGTAAATAGCATCTATCATGTAGATAAAGTTAATACAAGGCACTTACTAGTGTATTGTGGTTGTCCATTTTGCCTCCTTTGCTGGCTTCATTCATTTTTCCATCGCATTATGTACAGCTTGTATTCAGGGGTTATGACCACCCTGCAATCCATGCCAGACTCTCTAATGGGCGGGACTGTGGGAGACCACAGAGGCACAAATTGCGCAGCAACTCCCATCCTGGCCACCACGTACCTGCACTGCAACAGTGGCTGTAACCCCTGGATACAAGCAGTAATGCAAATCAAGGCAGCAAAGGAAGCCATATGGACAATCATAATACATTAGTAAGTGCCTTGTGTTAACTTTCTCTACATGATAAATGCCATTTGCTGAAGCGAGACAGCCCCTTTAAAGGGATTTTCTAGGGGGTATAAATTATTGGAAGGCGAGATTAAAAAAAAAATGATAGAAAGAATAGAAAGAAATGATAATTGCCTGGCCAATCCCCAACCCCTCCTGATCCAGTGCTTACTGGGTCTCTCCTTCCTACACCCTCTTGAGAAGCAGTGTCACTGGCCACAGTGGGGACACACCTCAGCCAGTGATTGGCTAAGTAGCCATCCCCAGCGTGTCAGTATGGGACGAGGAAGTGACCCAGTAAGCGTCTGGTCTTTCTGAACATTCTGAACATTCATAGTATTATTTGCCTTGTCAATTTCCCAATCTAGACAGCCAGAATTCTACACTGTACCGATGAGAAGGTATAACTCCAGAACAAAACTGTCTGTGGATGGGGGTCTCTGATTTATCTAATTTCCAAGTTTGTTCCAAAACTTGTTTTGGGGTCACACACTGATTTTTAGGGTAGCCACTTATAGGTGATGTTAGATAATCTTCCTTCCCTGGAACATTATCTCCCTTCATCTAATTTTTAAGCTACAGTCCCTTGTTCTAGACACAGTATAGTCTTGTACTGTAATATTCCACCCTTCTGAACTCTTCTTATACAGTAATGTATTGTAGAGGTTGTATACACTCTTCTAAACTGTACTTATTTTCTCAAAAAAACTGTATGCAGCGAATGGATTGCTATGAAATGTCCCTTTCATGTATTGGTCCTGAGGGTCTCTCTGCCAGTCTTTCCTTTATGAATTTTGGATGTAACGACTGTCAGAGAGTGAGAGTATCCTCTTTCTGGTCTCAAAGCCCAGAATAGCAGAGATTTAAAGAGTACCTACACTTTCAGATAACAGAAATAGGCTGTTATGTGGGTATACATGAAAGATAGCCGGGCATTTTATGACTATTTATGGCATTTTTAGTAATTCTCCCCTGCAGGCTCCATCTCTAATTGTTAGGTCTTCCTAAGTTGGTAGGTGGAGACTAGCTGCTATGATGATCCTCCACAGAGTGCTCAAGGAGAAAACAAGAGTTTTTTCTCCCTAACTCTTTCTCACTCACTCATTAGCACCATATACAGTAGAACATTATTAAGAAGTACTGAGCAGTATAGCTGTGAATAAAGCACTTGAGGTGAGAGATAACTTACTATTAGCTCCTGCAGTCTCTTTATCTGTTCCTTTTATCTTGTTTATTACTCTGCATACCACTCTTTTTCCCTACCCATGTGGGAGCTTGTAAGTCTGATCCTTCAGTGAACTGACGCTCGTCTCAGTCTCACAAAACGGAATTATCAGAAAACTATCCTGATGCAGCTGGTTTCAAAACAACGCTGGCTACATATGAAGGGATGGAGGTGCAGGGAAATGGGGAGCATACATTATAAATATAAACGGTAGGAATCTGCAGAGAAAGGAGAAGAAGGGGCAATTAACTGAATGATTGTCTATCTGATTTATGGGTTACATTTAATTACCAAGTGAGTTTGTCCAATTATACTGGAAGGATTCATAATGCTGCTTAGGTAAACTATATTTTCTAACTGGTATTCTGCTCCTACTCATAATTCCATAATTAAGGCGACCATCATAGTTATTTATGTAAAGCATACATGGCTGCCCTTGGTTATATCTATTAACAATTAAGGGCTGTTTCACACTGGCGGCAGGCCTGATCCGGCAGGTGAAGGGTGCTGCCGGATCAGGCCTGCCGCAGTGACATGTGTGGAGCCGGAACCGCGCTCCGGCCCCACACATGTCACACAGTACATACATACACATAAACATAAACATACACACACATATAGACATACAAACACACATACATACTTACATGCTCCCCGGCAGGTCTTCGGAGCGTCAGGGACAGGACGGCTCACACAGGTCACGATTCCGCACAGCGCCCTCTGCTGGGCGCCTGGTGGAATCATGACGATTCCACCAGGTGCCCAGCAGAGGGCGCTGTGGGGAATCGTGACCTGTGTGAGCCGTCCTGACGCTCCGAAGACCTGCCGGGGAGCATGTAAGTATGTATGTGTGTTTGTATGTCTTTATGTGTGTGTATGTTTATGTCTGTATGTGTCTATGTGTACCCGGATCCGTAATGGACTCCATTGAAAGTCAATGGAGGGCGGATCCGGTTACCATTATGGTCACACCAGACGGATCCACCCCCATTGACTTGCATTGGGGGTCATTCCGGATCCGTCTTGGTGCGGATGCCTGGACCGGAGAGCAAACCGCAGCATGCTGCGGTTTGTTCTCCGGTCTGAAGACGGAACGGAATGCTTTCAGGAGCATTCCGTTGTCTTCAGTTCAGTTTTGTCCCCATTGACAATGAATGGGGACAAAACTGAAGCGTTTTATTCCGGTATTGAGCCCCTATGACGGAACTCAATACCGGAATTTTAAAACGCTAGTGTGAAAGTAGCCTAAGTAGAAATTCTCAAGGTGGACAGTGATTTGCTGATAATATATTAAGATTAGAGATGAGTGAATCGCTCCAAATTCGATTCAGGTTTGATTCTGTAGAATTTGTCAACTGATTCAATTCAGGACCAAATCGATTCTACCAGAATCAAACATTTGTGTATCATACTCTGATGTCTCTTAGGACTTATTTGTCTATCACTTAAAAAAAATAATTTTTCTCTCCACTACCCACTAGGTTGGATCCTATTAGTTTGGAATCGATTTGCTCGCTGGAAGCTACATACTCCTCCCAACTCTGCCATACACATGCAAACTTGGCTTAGTTGAATGTGCATGAGTCTGCAGTAATCAGCTTTAAGTTTATTAGCTATCCTGCTCGTCTAATGGTTTTGTTAAGTTTAATAGTCTGCAGAACTAGCCATATAGATCTTCATTGTTTCCTATACTCGTGACAATAACCCCTTTGGGACAAGGACAATTTGTGTTTTTGTGTTTTTTTGGCACCATTTTAGTTACCACATTTTGTGTTGAAAAATGGTAAAGAAAATGCTTTACCATTCTATCTATACTTTTTTAGCATCAGTATAACTTTTTTATTTCTATATACAGAACTATGTGAAGACTTATTTTTTCACTAGCAATTGTTGTTTGTACTATTTTGAGTTACATATCAAATTTTTATATTTTTTAATACTTTTTTCAGGGGTTGAGGTGAACAAAAAACATTGATTTGGCTGATCTGATTTTTTTTCATTACAGCTTTCACCGTGCAAGATAAATACTTTTATATTTTACTAGTTTAGATATTTTCATATGTGGCACTACCAATTTATTTTTATTGTTTATTTTTATATGTAGAAATAGTGGTTGATTTTGAATAGAGAATTATTTTTTTTTTATCTCATTCAAGCATTTATTGAAGATTTTGAGAAGGGTACAGAAATACATAAAAGTATATGTTTAGCGAAAACAAATATGTACAATCACAAATGAAGTCCTTAGTATGGCAAGAGAGCAAAGTCTGCAAGACTTTTTTTTCTGTCCAAATTAATGGAAACCTGACAAAATGCTGCATTGTTTTTTTTTTTTTTTTATATTGAACTCTATGAGGACAGATCAAAACGGAATGCCTTTAAACTGTTCCATTTTGTTTCCCATTTTAGCAATTCCATTATTTTCCATTTTAATCACATTTGAACAGATTGCTAAAACAGGAAGTAAAAGGCTGATGTGAACGCCCCTTTACTGGGAGGGCCTTTGCCCAAATAGCATAGACAGTCAGAGATGGATATCAGGGAAAAAAAACATTGTCATATGAAACATAAGTAAAACAAAAGAACCAAAAACAACAATAGCTCAGCGTCTCCAGTAAACTTAATCCATAAATGGACAGTAAGTCCGTTTATTCAGGTAGATAAACACTAGTGATCAGTGTGCCTCTCTGCCAAGCGCCCCTGAGATGATGTCCTAAGAAGAGGCCATAGCCCCAAAGAGAGTAACCTTTAAAGGGTTTCTGTCACCAGTTTTGGGCATATCAAACAGGATGACGTTTGCAATGTGCAAATGTCACCTGATGCCCAATCTGTTAATCATCTTTCTTTTGGTGCCCCCGTTTTTGTAAAAAACACACTTTTAAGTTATGCAAATTAGGCTTACTAGGTGCAAGGGGCGGTAACCCTGCACCTAGTAGAGCCGTTTCCCCACCTCTAGTTACGCCTCCGTGCTCGCGATGGACAGGGCCAGGCAGCTCGCTCGATCTGCTGCCGGCCCTATCCGTGCTGCAAATCCTGCGCCTGCGCCGTGCGGCCTTCAATCGGCACAGGCGCAGTGAGTGCCGCTGGCCGCCGGGCTCCGGGCTACCTCACTGCTCCTGCGCCGATGACGTCACAGTACATCGCGAAGAGCCGGCCACCGTCTCTTCCGGGTGTACTGTGACGTCATTCTAATAGTAGGTGAGATACTCTGGTGAGGCTAGTCCAACCAGGGTCACCAAGAACATCGTAAGCCTCTAATGAGGAATAGGAGTCCGCCGCCAACTACTCCGTATCAAATATGAAAAAAGAGGGAGCCTTAAGGGCTGGAAGGAAGTCAGAGTTACCCAAAATAGGAGTAAGCGGACCATCTCTGGTGAAAATCTTAAAAGAGGGTAAGTAAAGAGTACAGATATGCATTAGGTTTTTGGCAATAAATGCGAGGGTCGCCAAACGAGTTGGAGTCCAGGTTGTTTTACGGAGCGAAAGGCTAGCCGTTAAAGGGGTCGGGGAGAGAGTGGCTTCTAACTTCACCCACAGCTTAGTATCTCCATAATAGAACCAATCCAGCACCCTAGCCATTGAAGCTACAAAGTAGAAGCAGCAACCTGGGAGACCCCAGCTTCCGTGTTGTTTCCTCCTAGTCAGAGTGGATTTGGCTACTCTGGGAAATGGAGACTCCCAGACAAAAGAGGAGAACATCCTAGAGAATTTGAGGAAAAATGTCTTTGGTAAGTATATGAGGATGGTTTGAAAAAGGTATAGTAGGTGCGGAAAGATATTCATTTTTAATATGTTAATCCTGCCCAGCCACAAGATGTCCCTTCTGTCCCACTTTGTGAGGTCTCACTTGATGCATTGTATTAGTGGCTCATAGTTTAGTCTGTTTTTAGTTGTTGCCAAGTGAATGCATATTGAGAACATAAAGCCATAGCAGTAGCGTTGTCTAATGAGATGTTCATCGCCACACTTTTAGATATAATTAATCTTATAATTCGAGAATGAGCTAAAGTCTTAGAGTATCAACATGAGAGCAAGGAGGGGCTCCCGTGGCCAGGACATATAGACCAATAAGTCTTCATCAAAAGCTGAACGTTTACAGTGAAGGTCTTTATGCTGGAATCCTTTAATAGTCTCGAGTCCACCCAGTCAAACGCTTTCTCAGTGTGAAGAGATAAGAGCATTAAGGGTATGTCCAGTCGTTATGGTGATAATCGAAAATGTTTTCATTGTGCTGTCTCAGGCTTCTCTGCTCGGTATAAAGCCAACTTGGTCCGGATGGACCAGGGAATCTAGGA
This sequence comes from Rhinella marina, assembly GCA_900303285.1. Lineage (NCBI taxonomy): Eukaryota > Metazoa > Chordata > Amphibia > Anura > Bufonidae > Rhinella > Rhinella marina. The sequence continues at coordinate 43,294 of ONZH01008689.1, forward strand.
GACAGTCCAGACAGCACACCAGTATTTTGGCATTAATCTTGGTGTCCACATTAATGAGGGATATTGGCCTGTAGCTGTACATAATTGGAGGGTCTTTTCCTTCTTTCGGAATCACTACAACATGTCCATGTAGAAAGGTGGGAAACTCTGTGTGTCTGAAATACTATTGAAAGCGTCAAGAAGGAGGGGGGATAGTCCAGGCTGTATTGATTTAAAGAATTTGTCTGTTTAACCCTCGGGACCTGGGCTTTTACCCCCAGGGAGAGAGGAGATTACCAAGGTTAGTTCTGCCATGGTAATCAGGGTAGTGCCGTGTTTGAGAGATAATGCTGTAATGATCCGGCATGGTAGACCGGGTCGTTTAAGTGAGTTGGGTGGAGGGGTTATAGAGTGAGGTTTAATAAGCTTGAAAAGAGGAAAATATGTTAGCAGTATGGTATGTGAGGGAGCCAGAAGGTTGTTTAATTCTGAGATAAATGTCGATGCCTGTTTGTTGCGCAAAGCATGTGCCAATAGGCATCCAGATTTGTTAACTCATTCGTAGAAAGGGTGGGCACATAGTTGTTTATATTTCTTATATTTATGGTCAAGCAAGCTTTTTGGGTCAGTTCACATAAAATTGAATCAAGCTGGACTTGCTTGTGAGAAACTTCTAGTGAGTGTAGTCTAGTAAGTAGCGTCTGGAGCCGGTGAGCCACTTCCCTTTTCAGGCGTGCACCATGCTTAATTAGAACTCCTCTAGCTACATACTTTAAATGCTATGTGCACCTTCAGGGACAATTTTTACAATGCAATAATTATTAAAAAAAAAAAAAGTTGTCACCAAAGGTTTACATAGCCTTTAAAGCTTTCCATTTGTGGAGGGGAAGATGGGTCTGTGGCATCATCCAGTCTGAAATCAGAAACAGTTTGCCTCAATTCCACTAGGCAAAGGGTATCGAATAGTAAAGACTGATTCAGTCTCCTAGAAAAGTCTTACTTAGGAGCCATCGGAGTCAACAGGGAGCAAAAAAACTGGAGCATGATCAGAATGTAGAATAGAACCGATAGTGAATGTTAGGCAAGAGTCTGTTGTAGAAAAATATATTTGATACGGATTTAGCTGTTGTGTGGCTGGGAAAAGAACTTATATTCTCTGTCGTCAGCATGTTGTAGGCGCCAAGCATCTAACAGTTGTAGAGAGTGAAGCTGTTTGCGCAGTTTGTTAAGCCAATTGAAAGCGAGAGAGTTATGTCCGGTTAAAGAGTCAAGAGAGTGTTGTATAGGTAAGCTAAAGTCTCTGAAAAAGATCAAGGAACCCTGTGTTAGTTTATCCACGGTTTTAATGAGAAAGGCTGACTGATCAAAGTTAGTGGTGTTCACACAAGCAATAGTATAGATATGACCATATAGCTCACGATTAATGAATAAAAAAATGGGCTTTGTGGTCACATGAATCAACAATAGTGGGTGCTATGGATTTATGGAAGTGAATCGAGATTCCGCTATGGTACCAGGCAGGGTAGTAATGGTTTTTCAGGGCAGGAAGTTTTCCTATTTGAAAATGTGTTTCCTACAGGCACAGGATATGTATTTTTTGTTTATGGAAGTCATAGAGCATTCAGGCTCTCTTCTCGGTAACATTAAATCCCTTAACATTAAGGGAAGCTATATTAATGTTAACCATAGTTACACCTACATACAAGGCATGATCCATGGAGGCGGGTTGAGGTATAAATGGGAGTGGGCGCGGAGGCAGACCAAATCATCAAAGGAGGGCTAGAGCAAACAAATACATCCAAAATAAAAGCATTAGATCAAAGAAAGAACAATAAGAACAGAAATTGAAGTAGACAGAAGTACTATTGCATTAAGACTATATGTCACACTATGGGACTGTGCAGACGGTGCTACTCACATAAGGGGATTGCCACACCGCCACCTATGGGAGGCGTGTAGTACACACTAAGAGTAATTCTCACTATAAGCAACGGAAAGAGAAGATAGGAAACTCAGAGAAGAGCATAGAATGCTCGAGGCATAGGAAGCAAGTGGATGAGAGGTTAAGGGAAGAGGGAAGAACAATGAAGAGAGATGGAAGAGAAAATACAAGCAGACATCTCAGGTAGTTTTGGAGAGAGAGGGATAATCCTCCAGATCCCGGGCATCTTGTTTTCCTGAGTTGTTGCAATGGTGCCTTTTGGATCTTTGTTGTCTAAGTGAAGATCCCACTTTGAGAGATGGGGGTGTGTTGAGTACAGTGTTGATAGGTCCGTAAGAAAAGCACCCCAGCTCTGTAAAGTAATATCAGGTGACTCAAGCATGTGGAGGAAGTTAGGTAGGTCAGAGGGAGTCTTAAGTGAAGCTGTTTTATCTCTTCTGCGACCATAAAGAGCAAATGGGAATCCCCACCTATATTGGATGTTGTGGGATTGAAGCAGGAGACAGGAGAGGTTTCAAGGCAGCTCTGTGTCGTAATGTACATTTGGACAAATATGGGAAGAGATTAATGTGAACACCATCAAAGGAAATTTCAGGACTGGCCTATGCTTTAGACATTATTTCCTCCTTAAGAGGATAATAGTGAATGCGACAAATGGTGTCACTGGGATGGGCTGGGTCTTGACTTTTAGCCCAGAGTGTTCTGCGTCAGTTTCGATATGTGTATTAATTGGTCTTCCCAATAAGGTTTTGCAAATATGTAAAAGCTTGGGTAGTAAGTCCGCCGTCCGTACCGGTTCAGTAAGCTTCATATACAAATGTTATTCCTCCAGTTTCTATTCTCAAAATCATGAAATTGCTCAGTAACAAGGAGCTGATTTTATTTAGTAGCCATGGTGGAAGATTGGAGCTATACAGAGGCCTTTTCCTGAAGAGTAGTTGTAACTGATTGCATGAGCTTAGGTCAAGTAACCATGCATGTTTAAGGTCTGCGGCAAGAAGATTCATATCCTGTTTAGTGGGAAGAAGGGCCAAGCAGGGCTTTCAATTCTGTGTGGCCATCCAACATTTTCACAGCTTCCGCTGGGGGTGGGAGTACATGGTGAAGTGGGGACAGGGTGATGTGGGGGATTATCCAGGGACCTCATAGTGGTCATAGTGGCTGTGGATGGGTGGGGGGCCTGAGAGAGGTCCGACCATACATGTTCTGTAGACAGGTCAGAGACCCATATGGGAGAGGGAGCAGTCATGCTTCCCAGTAAGGCCAGGACGTGCGCCTCATTTTGTGCATTGTGGGCTCGTTCATATGAGGGACCTTGTTTGTCTGTGAGTATGTCCAAGGGGACATTAGTGGTAGTAATGGGGGGTTTGCTGCTCGTAGATAGTCCGTCTAGAGAGTCCCAAGGCATGGTGAGAGTGGCAGAGGATTGTAGGCTTAGGCGCTCTGCTACAGTGTCTTGCTAAAGTATTCACCCCCCTGGAACTTTTCAAACTTTTGCCACATTTCAGGCTTCAAACAAAAAGATATAACATTTTAAATTTTTGGTGAAGAATCAACAACAAGTGGGTCACAATTGTGTAGTGGAACGAAATTTATTGGATCATTTAAACTTTTTTTGTAATAATAAAACTGAAAAGTGGGGCGTGCAAAATTATTCGTCCCCCTTGCATTAATACTTTGTTGCTCCACCTTTTGCTGCGATTATAGCTGCAAGTTGCTTGGAGTATGTCTCTATCAGTTTTGCACATCTAGAGACTGAAATTCTTGCCCATTCTTCCTTGCAAAACAGCTCGAGCTCTTTGAGGTATGATGGAGAGCGTTTGTGAACAGCAGTTTTCATCTCTTTCCACATATTCTCAATTGGATTCAGGTCTGGACTTTGACTTGGTCATTCTAAGACCTGGATACGTTTATTTTTGAACCATTCCATTGTAGATTTTGCTTTATGTTTGGGATCATTGTCTTCTTGGAAGATAGATCTCCGTCCTAGTCTCAGGTTTTTTGCAGACTCCAACAGGTTTTCATCCAGAATGGTCCTGTATTTGGCTCCATCCATCTTCCCATCAATTTTAACCATCTTCTCTGTTCCTGCTGATGTTGACAGTGGGGATGGTGTGTTCAGGGTGATGAGCTGCGTTGCTTTTACGCCAAACATATCGTTTTGCATTGTTTCCAAAAAGTTCGATGTTGGTTTCATCTGACCAGAGCAACTTCTTCGACATGTTTGGTGTGTCTCCCAGGGGGCTTGTGGCAAACTGTAAACATGACTTTTTATGGATATCTTTGAGAAATGGCTTTCTTCTTGCCACTCTTCCATAAAGGCCAGATTTGTGAAGTGTTCGACTGATTGTTGTCCTATGGACAGACTCTCCCACCTCAGCTGTAGATCTCTCCAGTTCATCCAGAGTGATCATGGGCCTCTTGGCTGCATCTCTGATCAGTCTTCTCCTCGTTTGAGATGAAAGTTTAGAGGGACAGCCGGGTCTTGGTAGATTTGCAGTGGTCTGATACTCCTTCCATTTCAATATGATCGCTTGCACAATGCTCCTTGGGATGTTTAAAGCTTGGGAAATCTTTTGGTATCCAAATCCGGCTTTAAACTTCTCCACAACAGTATCACGGACCTGCCTGGTGTGTTCCTTGGTCTTCATGATGCTCTCTGTGCTTTAACCCCTTCAACACCAGGCCTGTTTTCACCTTCATGCCCAGGCCATTTTTTGCAAATCTGACATGTGTCACTTTATGTGGTAATAACTTTGGAATGCTTTTACTTATCCAGGCCATTCTGAGATTGTTTTCTCGTTACATATTGTGCTTCACGACAGTAGTAAATTTGTGGCAAAATATTTCATTTTTATTTATAAAAAAATACTAAATTTACCAAAAATTTGGAAAAAATTAGCAAATTTCCAAATTTCAATTTCTCAGTTTTAAAAATAAATAGTAATACCTCCAAAAATAGTTATTATTTTCCATATGTCTACGTTATGTTGGCATCATTTTATAAATGTCATTTTACTTTTTTAGGATGTTAGAGGGCTTAGAAGTTTAGAAGCCATTTTTCAAATTTTCACCAAATTTTCCAAAACAATTTTTTTAAGCACCAATTCAGATATAAAGTGATTTTGAGGGGCTTACATAATGAAACCCACCCATAAATGACCCCATTTTAGAACCTACACCCCTCAAGTTATAAAAAACTGCTGTTACAAACTTTGTTAACCCTTCAGGTGTTCCACAAGAATTAAAGGAAAATGGAGGTGAAATTTCAGAATTTCACTTTTTTAGAGTAGGTAGGTAGATTATTCATGTTAATAATTTTTTTCTTGCAACACAGCAAGGGTTAACAGCAAACTAAACCTCAATATACATTGCTCTGATTCTGCAGTTTACAGAAATACCCCATATGTGGTGGTAAACGTCTCTATGGGTTTGTGGCAGTGGTCAGAAGGAAAGGAGCGCCATACGGATTTTAGAGGCAGATTTTGCTAGAATGGTTTTTAGGCACCATTTTGTAATTGAGAGACGTACCCCTACAGTGGAAATCCTCATAAAATGACCTCATTTTGGAAACTACACCCTTCAAAGAATATATTAAGGGGGGTACTGGCCACTTTGACCCCCTTTTACGGAATTTATGGAATTTGGAAACACTTGGCTGTGAAAATAAAAAGTTTCATTTCTTCCAATAAAATGTTGCTTTAGCCCCAATTTTTTTATTTTCATAAGGGGTAACAGGAGAAAAGCACCCCATAATTTGTTACCCATTTTCTCCTGAATGCGGCAACACCCCATATGTGGTGGTAAACTGCTGTGCGGGTACATGGCAGGACTCAGAACGGAAGGAGCGCCATATGGATTTTGCAGAACAGATTTTGATGGATTGGTTTGCGGGAGCCATTGATTTTTATTTTTTTGAGTTATTGTCTTATGTGGGGGCTCATTTTTTGCAGGATTAGGTGACATTTTTATTGGTACCATTTTGGGGTACATAACACTTTTTTATTGCTTGGTATTACACTTTTTGTGAGTCAAGGTGAAAAAAATAGCTGTTTTGGCATAGTTTTTAAAAAATTTTTTTTTACAGCATTCACCTGAGAGGGCAAATCATGTGATATTTTTATAGAGCAGGTTGTTACGAACGTGGAGATACCCAATATGTCTACCATTTTTATTATTGTTAAGTTTTACACATTAGATGCATTTTAGAACAGAATTAAATCTTGTTTATGTGCTGCTATTTTCTGAGAGCCCTATTTTTTTTAATTTTTTGGGCGATTCTCTTAGGTAGGGTATCAATTTTTTCGGGACAAGATGACGGTTTGATTGGTACCATTTTGGGTTAAATGCGCCTTTTTGATCGCCTGCTATTACACTTTTTGTGAGGCAAGAGGGAAAAAATGGTTGTTTTGGCATAGTTTTTATTTTTTATTTTTTGCAGCATTCACCTGGGGGGCCATCTCATGTAATATTTTTATAGAACAGGTTGTTACGGACGTGGCGATACCCAATATGTCTAACTTTTTTATTTTTGGAAAGTTTTACACAATATATTTATTTTTGAACAGAATAAAATCTTTTTTTTGTGTTGCCATTTTCTAAGAGCCATATTTTTTTTTTTTGAGCAATTGTCTCACATCATTTTTTGTGGGACGAGATGACGATTTTTTTAGTACCATTTTAGGGTAAATACGCCTTTTTGATCGAGTAGTATTACACTTTTTGTGGGGGAAGGAGACCAAAAAATGGCTGTATTGGTACTGTTTTTATTTTTTACTGTTTTCACCTGGTGGGATGGATCATGTGATATTTTTATAGAGCCAGTCGATACGAACGCGGCGATACCTAATATGCCTACTTTTTCTTTTTTTTTCTTTTTTTAACAATTTTTTTTACTTTTTTGAGGGGAAAATGGCATTATTTTTTTTATTTGAAACTTTTGTTATTATTTTTTTAACTTTATTTTTTAACTTTTTTTTCACCTTTTTACACTTTTTTTAAAAACTTTTGGGGGTTCTGATCCCCTTCACAATGCATTACAATACTTTGTATTGTAATGCATTGGCTGTAAGTGTATTACTCACAGTAATACACTTACAGCCTGCTTCCTGTGCGATCCAGGGGGCTGGATCTCACAGGGATGGCAGCCACGCTGCCATCCAAGCCATCGGGTCCCCATCACAGCAGCGTGGGGACCCGATGGCCCCCGCTCGGCATCCTGAACATGCGGCACACCTCATGTACCGCGGTCAGCGCTGACCGCGGCACATGAAGGGTTAATGTGTCGGCATCAGTGTTTTCACCGATGCTGGCGCATTCCCCAGCTCCTGCACCCGCCCGATCAGCGCTCAGTAATAGTACGGCGCTGGGCATTAAGTCCCGTCACGCAGCGCCGTACTATTACGGCGCTGGGCGTTAAGGGGTTAAACAGAACCCTGAGACTATCACAGAGCAGGTGCATTTATGCGGAGACTTGATTACACACAGGTGGATTCTATTTATTTTCATCAGTCATTTAGGACAACATTGGATCATTCAGAGATCCTCAATGAACTTCTGGAGTGAGTTTTCTGAACCGAAAGTAAATGGGCTAAATAACTTTGCACGCCCAACTTTTCAGTTTTATTATTATAAAAAAAGTTTAAATGATCCAATAAATTTCGTTCCACTTCACAATTGTGACCCACTTGTTGTTGATTCTTCACGAAAAATTTAAAATGTTATATCTTTTTGTTTGAAGCCTGAAATGTGGCAAAAGGTTGAAAAGTTCCAGGGGGCCTAATACTTTCGCAACGCACTGTATGTCAGGCATGGGCCCTGTACCTGCTTTGGGAGTCGCTGGCAGTTAGTTCTCTGACCAGGCGGGAGACAGGTCTGGCAGGTCTTGTGTCTCTATCTGCAGCTCAGGGACTCCATAGCTCGTCAGTGAGGCCCAAGGCTCAGTCGGGTCTGCATCAGGTTGGGTTGCCCTCGGTGCAGTCTCCCAAGATGCGCTGCCACACTACACCTCTCAAGGTATTCAAAACTGATTTTACAAACTTTGTTAACCCTTTAGGTGTTCCACAAGAATTAAAGGAAAATGTAGATGAAATTTCAGAACTTTTTTGGCAGATTATCCATTTCGATAAGTTTTTTCTGGTAACAAAGCAAGGGTTAACAGCCAAACAAAACTAAATATGTATTACCCTGATTCTGTAGTTTCCTGAAACACCTCATTTGTGATTGTAAACCGCTGTATAGGCACACGGCAGGGCAAAAGGAACGCCATATGGTTTTTCAAGGGCAGATTTCACTGGGATAATTTTAAGTTGCCATGTCACATTTGAAGACCCCCTGATGTACCCCTAGAGCAGAAACTCAAAAAAAGTGACTCCATTTTGGAAACTACGGGATAAGGTGGCAGTTTTGTTGGTACTATTTTAGGGTACATATAATTTTTGGTTGCTCTATATTACACTTTTTGTGAGGCAAGGTACCAAAAAATAGCTGTTTTGGCACCGTTCTTATTTTTTGTTTTTTTTACCGTGTTCATCTGACAGGTTAGATCATGTGATATTTTTATAGAGCAAGTTGTTATTTTTGTTTTTTTTGTTTCAGTTTTACATAATAAAGCATTTTTGAAAAAAAAAAAAGATTTTTAGTGTCTCCATATTCTGAGAGCCATAATAAATTTTTATTTTTTGAGTGACTGTCTTATGTATGGACTCATTTTTTTCGGGATGAGATGACGGTTTGATTGGTACTATTTTGAGTATAAGTATATAGTATTTGCGTATAACTTTTTGATCGCTTGGTGTAGCACTTTTTCTGATGTAAGGTGACAAAAAATTGCTTTTTTGGCACAGTTTTTATTTAATTTTTTTTACAGTGTTCACCTGAGGGGTTAGGTCATGTGATATTTTTGTACAGCAGGTTGTTACGGACGCGGCGATACCTAATATGTATACTTTTTTAAATTTATTGACGTTTTCACAATAAAAGCATTTTTGAAACAAAAAAATCATGTTTTAGTGTCTCCATATTCTGAGAGCCATAGTTTTTTTTATTTTCTGGGTGATTGTCTTAGGTAAGGTCTCATTTTTTGCGAGATGAGATGACGCTTTGATTGGTACTATTTTAGGGGGCATACGCCTTTTTGATCTCTTGGTATTACACTTTTTGTGATGTAAGGTGACAAGAAAATCGCTTTTTTGACAGTTTTTATTTTATTTTTTTATGGTGTTCACCTGAGGGGTTAGGTCATGTGACATTTTTATACAGCAGGTCGTTACAGATGTGGCAATATGTGTACTTTATTTATTTATTCAAGTTTTACATAATAAAAGCATGAAAAAATCATGTTTTAGTGTCTCCGTATCCTAAGACCTATATTTTTTTTTATTTTTTGAGTGACTGTCTTAGATAGGGTCTCATTTTTTGCAGGAGGAGATGACGGTTTGATTGGTACTATTTTTGGGTGCATATAACTTTTTGATCGCTTTTTGTGATGTGAGGTGACAAAAAGTGGCTTTTTTGACACCATTATTTTTTTATTTTTTTACGGTGTTCACCTGAGGGGTTAGGTCAAGTGATATTTTAATAGACCTGGTTGTTATGGACACGGCAATACCGAATATGTCTATTTTTTTTACTTTTTTCACTTTTAACTCAATAAAAGCATTTTTAAAACAAAAAAATCATGTTTTTGTGTCTCCATATTCTGAGAGCCAGGTGACGGTTTGATTGGTACTATTTTGGGCGGCCTATGCCTTTTTGATCGCTTTTTTTTACTTTTTATTTTTGTCCCACTCTGGGACTTCAACTTCTGGGGTCTGATCCCCTATGCAATGCATTACAATACATCCTGTATTTTAATGCATTACATGTCAGCTTTTATGCTGACAGCCTGCCTGTGAGACCCAGCGGCGATACAGGTAATCCATACCTCTCACTCCCGTCTTCAAGACTTTTCTTGAGCTGCAGCTACTCTCTGGAGTATATATAATATGTGAGCAGTGGTTGGAAGTCAGTAGATTCCAGTCACATGACCCCGCCCATAGCCTTTTGTGATACTTCCTGTGATGTCACATCCATTGCCTTGCTTCTGCGCCTTTCGGCCTCCTCTTGGTACTGGCTGCATCCCAACCCCTCCCAACCTCCCAAAGCAGGTACGGGGCCTATGCCTGACATAGCTGAGTGCCTTAGCCTACAATTCTCTGCCACTCTCACCATGCCTTGGGAGTCTCTAGACGGACTATCTGTGAGCAGCAAATCCCCCATTACTACCATTACTGTCCCCTCGGACATACTCACAGACAAACAAGCTCCCCTGCATCAAATTTACATTGACACGCAGTAGGCTGCAACATCAGATCTGCAGCGCTTGCGCATACAAGTTTATGGAGGATATCATTACTGTTCAGGCACTGGAGAATGCAGAAGATGAAGTTATACCACCTACACTTCACCCATATAATCTAGATGGGCAGGGATGCAGCCAGGACCAGGAGGCAAGCAGAAGAAGCATAAGCAAGGCAATGGATGTGACATCAGAGGAAGTATCAAAGGAGGCGACGGGCAGGGTCATGTAACTGGACTCCAGAGCTGGAGATAGTGGTGATACAGCTAATGAAAGCAGATTAGTAAATGAGCAATCACAGGCCTTTATGATATATGAGCGATGGTTGAAACCTGACATTTTAGATGTTTAAAGGAGAACCTTCAGTTTAGATAGACCAAAGCAGATTTGAGGCTTAACAATCTTCTTGCCAATGACTAGTAAACACCAAACCAGATAAAAATTGTGCACATCTCTACTTGCCAGTCACCATTGCCCCTAAAGTAGGCAAACTCTGCCCAGTTATTCTGCTTTCTTGGCCTGGTAATCTGTTCTTCAGTAGGTTTGATTCCAATCTTCCACCTCTGCACAGTGGGTTCAGGCTGTTTTGGCGAGTTCGTTTCAAACAAAATGTTGGCTGCAAATTCATATAAAATGTGATTTGCTATATTAAGCTACATCATACCACACAGGAAAAAGGGACAGTCTGAAGTGAGAAGAGAGATAAACATGTTTTTATTTTTTCAGTGCAGCAGATGGACCACTAGTCCATGACAGGGAGAACTGGTGGATATGTAAAAATGTACAACTCAGCCCTGATTATGTGACTCTTAAAGGCATACCTTGGTAAAATGTTCTTACTGGGCTCAGCCCCCTCCCCTTGCATGTATTTATGTCTGAACATTCATTTAGTGAAAGGTTGTGGTTATATAGGTAAACCCCCAGCTGTTCTGGTATGTATAACTTTAGACTAAGGTAACTTCCAAACTTCTTGTTTTTTTCTCAGAGTAATGACACATTTGAGTTCAGATACTACACTGAGAATGCTTACAACATGCGACCGTCAGTGATTCACAGACTGGTAAATGTTTGCTAAAGTTAAGATTAACCCCATAGTGACGACCCACTGTCTTTTTACGGTGGGCATCGCAGGGCCTTAATCTGCACTGAAGTCTTTTGGCTTTGCTGCAGTAAAGGGGGTTGTTAATGGTACCCGGAGTGTGCCTGTGCTAAGAACCGTGTTAAAGGGGTTGTCTGGGCTCAGGGCTGAACCCAGACATAAGCTCCCCTTCACTCATTTACCATGTATGAGTGGGGCATCAGCAAATTTCTTGCAAATTTAATGCATCATGCAGGGCAATGGGTTTTTCTTCTTGTGGGTATGCTTTGCTGTGGCTTCTGCCTAGCAGTGAGCCCAGTGATGTCACAAGCACAAATGGGCGGGATCACTGCTAGGCGGAAGCCTCCATCTAGCATACTGAGAAGAAGCCGGGTATGTCACGGCAGTAAATAAACAGGGCAAGGGGGAGCAGCTCAGTGCAAGAGGGGAGCATCGGAGCAAGAAATTCTCCACTATACAGGCTAAATAAGTAAAGGGGAGCTTATGTCCGGGTTCAGCTAATAACAGCTACGGTTCTTAGCTCAGGCTCCTGCTTTGCAGCTGGAGTTGGAGGAAACTCCGATCCTGGATGTTAACTCTTTGACTGGTGTGGTCCATTTTGTGGCTTAATCAAAGGGGATTCTCGCCCGTACTGTCAATTCACCAGGTTTCCTAGTATCCCGATCGGTGACCTACAGAGGTCCCCAGGGCTGTCGGGGCAGTAGGCCTACAGTTAGGGTGCAGAAGTGTTGCCCTAACAGCAGCCTGTGTCATACTAACACAGAGCATAATGTATTAGCATATAGGAGTTTGCTAGTACATTATACTTTTTTTTAAACAGAGGAAAAACGGAAGGATAGAATGAAGGTCATCAAGTAATAGTATTCATAATGAACACACTTATGTCAGTACATTGCTTATTATACATTTAACCCCTTAATGGCCACTGATACGTGTTTCTACTGAGCTCATTGATGAGCTTTATTCTAGGACACCACCTTTTTACAGAATGCAATGGCAAGAGCCATAATTCATTCACCTTCCAAAAGCCATATTTTTTTTTTGTTTTCTGCTCACATAGCCATATGAGGGCTTGTTTTTTATGAGACAAGTTGTTCTCTGGTGCCATTTATTTTACCATAGCTTGTGTTGAAAAACGGGGAAAAAATTCTTTGTGGGGTGAAATTGAAAAAAAAATGTTAATTCCGACAAGTTTTTTTTCCGCAAAATTCACTGTGCGCTAAAAATGACACAACAACCTTTTTCTACGGGTCTGTAATTTTTTTCTTTCCATTGACATCGTTTGACATCTACTATTATTTTATTTTATATTTCCATCTACAGAGCTGTTTGAAGGCTTGGGTTTTTTGGGGTGAGCTGTAGTTATTACTGGTATCTTTTAGGGTGGAAATATTAGTTTGTATTCAGTTTTTTGGTGAAGTGACCAAAAAACACTAAACTGGCTATTTTTATTTATCTTTCTTCCATAACAGCGTTCACTGTGCAGGAAAATATTGGGAAAGAAGGGGAGGGATGATTTGAATGTCTAATAATTTAGTATTTTTTTAAACTTTTTACACAGTAATTTTAGTCCTCTTTGGAGACTAGAACATACAATCAGAATTACTTGTCCCACAGGCTACAATAGAATACTATTGTGGTCTATGGGATTTTGACATGCTGCCTGTGAAGCTGTACCTCAGACACAACTTTGCAGGCACCTAGCCATAGCAGGCCTAGGAAACTTTTCATAGGTGATTTCACATAGGGGCTCATATTGGAGAATAGAGGGAGACCCCTCAGATGCCATGGACACTTTTGAAATCGGCATCTGATTTGTTAAATGATTGGCATCAGCATCATTGCCAGTCCCAGTCATTATGGCTAGGTACCTGCTACATTATGCAATGGGCACCCACTGCGCGTGGAGCAGGCTCAGCGTGTGAGTCCTCTCCATACACGTTACAGTGCACCATGAGATACAGTTACATTGTGGTGCATATAATAGTTGTGAGTGAATCTGTTAATGATTTCCACTGCCCAATTTTACAGGTGTTGGCATACTATTGAGGATGTACTCCATGAGAAGCACTTTGATATTCAAATTAGCTGTTTAAGGATAATGGACCCACATACTGCTTGTGCATTTGCTACAGGTTTCCACCTTTGGTCACTACTTCTCTAAGTCAACATCCATTTATCCACAGGATTGATGATAAATGTCTGACCACTGGGGACCCTTTCTGTTGGTCATACACTTCAGTTATCTGTCGGCCAAGCAAGCAGCTAGTGTATTCCCCCCAACTGCACCATATAGATGCTCTGCTTGGCTTAGTATGCATGTGTTCTAAGTGGGAAGAGGGAAGTAACTATCAGACACAACTCTCAGTGGCTGATCCCCAGAAATGAAAGGGATCGGGCATATTGAAATGCAAAATGCATGGTCCTCTGCCATCAAGGGAGAGTCGAGATGCTTTCATTCTCTTTAGAGGGGTGGACGGTCCTGTGAAATTGTGAGTTTCGTCAACATTAAAGTGTATGGCCAGTCTTAGCTTCCTTGCTTGGGCAGTGGATACTGGCTATGCTATGTAATGACTCCTTGCCTGTTTACTCAAAGTGCAAGAATTTTCCCTGACCCTGGCAATTATACAACTACACAGCTTTTTATCACCCTGGTACTAAGCTTTGGGTTACTAAATAGTTACAGTGGACAGCACTGCAGGTTAATTCTCAGTGCAGATACATGCCTCCCAACTGGTGGCCCAACTCTCCAAAAACATAAATTAGTGGAGGCAGCACTCCAACCTGATGCCAAATCATGTGCTTTCATTCCTGTTTCTACTCCAGCTTAGTGACTTGAGGGAAGTCCATACCTCCATGCAAACCAGATAATCTCTTAAACTGAGCTCCCCATTTTCGCTCTAAAGGTGGCCATACACATTAGAGTGAAGTTGGTTGATGGTTGAATGAACATCAAGTTACAGACATTCAAACTGGCCATAGCAATGAAACAAGCGGCAAACAAATATATGTTTGTTTAACACGGCGAATGTTCATTCCATGCACCTCGCTATTTGCATACCCATTGCTTTGTAGTCCATTCAGTCTGTCTCTTGCTTCATCTGTACATGTTCCATGATACTGGGTAAGGGCTGAAGATCTCTCTGGAAAGGTTTTTCTTTCATGCACACTCTGCACATCTTACTCTGAATCTTTTGTCCTATGAAAATTTCAAACATGGCTGACTTCTTTTCAGACGAAGAGAGTTTGCCATCGGTCGGCTGAAACTATCGTTAAATTTCACCTGACGAACAGTTTGGTTGAAGTCATTCACTTTGATTAACTTTATGCTTATATATATGTATGGTTAGCTTAAGCCAAATCCTTAACTACGAAGTACTGTCCATTATGTGTTTACTGGTCACTATTTAATCTAGTGTGGTCTACAATAGTTTAATCTTACATTTAGTCAATTTTGTCTAATATCAGTTGGTAGTCATTTCATTATACTTAGAAATCTAATCATCATTCTGATTAAATGGAGATTAAATTCTGGTAATGTCATTTTGGCATTTCTGTAGGAAAGTCCAACTGAAGGGTCTTCCCCAACAGTCATCGTTTTTTATATCTGTGTAGAATGTGGGTTTCATTCAGAATAACGTTGTGTTGTGTACAGAAATATATGATGGATGTTGTCAGAAGAATAGTGCCTAATTTTGGTAGTATATTAAGCTTTATTCATAAGGAAAGTACACGTACCGAAAATGTAACCCTACAGCTCTTTAGTGTACAGCCACAATTGTATGATACTTAAAGGAGCACTTAACTTTAGACAATCACTAGTCCAGGTATAGGACATCTAGTTTCCTGAAATCCAGGAAAATGTACAAAGTGTGCCTGCTGGGTGCATCGGTGATCATCTGTTATCTGTGAGAAACCTAAAAGTAAATGTTGAAGTTCCCTGCATCGCCACCACAGATGGAACTAAGGGGGTAATTTATCAAAGTGGTGTAAAGTAAAACTGGCTTAGTTGCCCATAGCAACCTATCAGATTTCACCTTTCATTTTGGACAGCTGCTTTGGAAAATGAAAGGAGGAATCTAATTGGTTGCTATTGGCAACTAAGCCCGTTCTACTTTACACCAGTTTGATAAATGACCCACTTAGTGTTTCACTTATCCCATTCATTAGGATTTCTGTAGGACAGGTCTTCTCCTGCAGAGCAAGAGTTACTCTTTTTGTTCTGCATATTTACATGCTGAAATTTTTAAGATCTGGAAGCGCCTGGGAGATGAGACTATGATACATTTCCAATAACATTTTAATCTTTTTACAATGCTTTAGACCAGGGGTGCACAACCTGCGGCCCGGAGGCCACATGCGGCCCTTGATACCATTCTGTGCGGCTCCCAACCATCTGGTAACAGACATGTATATCTATGTCTTGAGGCTGCTTAATGTATTTTTTATGTATTTCTCCCATTAGATGTGATCCCTGGGACTGTAACTAGACATTAATAGTATATACTGTGTGTTCAATATGCCATAAATGCAGTATTTCAGTTGTTAATACCCCTTTAAATTTTATTTTTGGCTCTCGTCATCGGTTCAGTCTGGCTATGTGGCCCCCAACCAGAAAACGTTATGCACCCCTGCTTTAGACCTTTTAAGCAGTAGTGCCGAAGTGCCGAGTCAAATCGTCTGCCCACTTTATTGGGCAAAGTGTGTCTTATAGGACAAAAATACGGTACTGGTGACTTGCATTATTACTTCCCATGTGGATAACCTTACATTTGTCAGTGTTAAACCTCATCTGCCACTTCTCTGCCCAAGCCTCCAGTCTATCCAGATCCATCT
This sequence comes from Rhinella marina, assembly GCA_900303285.1. Lineage (NCBI taxonomy): Eukaryota > Metazoa > Chordata > Amphibia > Anura > Bufonidae > Rhinella > Rhinella marina. The sequence continues at coordinate 59,488 of ONZH01008689.1, forward strand.
GTAGCAGTATACTGTCCCCTTTCGTGTTAATTACTTTACACAGTTTAATGTCGTCTGCAAAAATTGATATTTTACTGTGCAAGCCTTCTACCAGATCATTAATAAATATATTAAAGAGAATAGGTCCTAATACTGACCCCTGTGGTACCCCACTAGTGACAGTGAACCAATCTGAGTATGTGCCGTTAATAACCACCCTCTGTTTTCTATCACTGAGCCAGTTACTTACCCACATACACACATTTTCTCCCAGTCCAAGCATTCTCATTTTATATACTAAACTTTTATGTCGCTCAGTATCAAATGCTCTGGAGCAGTCAAGATATATGACATCCATTAACTCACCTCAGTCCAGTCTAGAACTTACTTGCGTGTAGAAACTGATTTAAACTGATTAAACTTTTACATGACCGATCCCTCATGAAGCCATGCTGATACAGTGTTACACGCTTATTTTCATTGAGATACTCCAAGATAGCATCTCATAGAAAACCTTCAAACATTTTACCCATGACAGATGTTAGACTTACCGGCCTATAGTTTCCAGGTTCTGTTTTTTACCCTGTTTAGAATAATGGCACCACATTTGCTAAGTGCCAGTCCTGTGGAACACTCCCTGTCATTATAGAGTCCTTAAATATCAGAAATAAGGGTCTTTCTATGACATTACTTAATTCTCTTAGGATATGAGAATGTATGTCATCTAGACCCAGTAAATTGTCTATTTGAATCTTTTTAGATGCTGCACTTCATCCTGGGTTAGACAGGCCAATTTTATTGGGTTTTTGACACTCTGCATTTCCTCAGACAGATCATTTTCCTTAGTGAATTCAGTGAAGAAAAAAATATTTACCCGTGTTTATGGTCCTATAAGACGCACCCCCCCAAAGTTACAGTGCGTCTTATGGGGTAAATACTAATGAGTGCTTTCATTATTGATGTGCTTATTAGTACAGGAGAACCCGGAAGTGGTGAATGCAGTGCTCCCCGGGCTCTGTACTCAACATTTCCTGGTCCTCAGCCTCTAGCTTTGCTGTGACTGTGCACAGCGTGAGGAAGTTGGCGTGCTATGGCGTGAGGACGTTGGCTATTACCTGACGCTGAGCGTGCCAGCACTGAGAACTGCAGGAAGACCCATAAGAGCAGGAGCCGATTCCCGAGAGCAGCAGTGGCGTCCAGAGCAGGAGAGGTAAGTTGATTTGTTTTTGTCTGATATGAAGTCTGAATGGGGTGTCAACATTCTCTGAGTGTCTGTAAAAGGGGTCTTATTAACATGTCAGTCTGATCTGAAGACTGAATGGGGTCTTAATATTGGGGGTTTGATCTGAGTGTCTGCATAGGGGTCTTATTAACATGCTGGTCTGATCTGAGGTCTGAATGGGGGTCTTAACATTGGGGGTCTGATCTTAGTGTCTGAATAGGGGACTTATTAATATGGGGGTGTGATCTGAGGTCTAATTGGGGGTCTGACTAACATTGGGGGTCTGATTGGGACTCTGAGCTGAGGTCTGATGAAAAATATTTTTTTTCTTATTTTCCTCCTCTAAAACCTGCGTCTTATTGGCAGGTGCATCTTATAGGGTGAAAAATACAGTAATAGATTCGCTTTCTCCTCATCGCTCTCTACAACTCCTCCCTCATCACTCTGTGAAGGGCCAGCGCTTTGAGATTTAAACTTTTTACCATTTATATAATTGAAGAACATTTTAGGGTTAGTTTTACACTTGTTTGTCTATATAGTAAATTCTGCCCTCACCATATAGTAACAATATGATGAAATGGGCTGTATGGTGTAATTACAGTAAATCGTTCAGCAAGTGGACAAAAATGCGTAATTTGATTACATCTACTTCATACTGTAAAAAACATCATTACTGATGAAAAGATCATTCTACTTAACATGACACATTTATATTGTATTGACCAGAATAATTACAGTTCACCATTTCGTTTTTGAATAGAAGCAGTTCATATTTAAAAGTTATACAAAATAGGTCTCAATATGAAGCCTCCCCTGCCTCAGACGGCAGCTTTTTTCTTACTCACTGACCTTTATTTTGCTTTTAAGTGATTTTAAAAGCAATTTAATGATGTATTGTGCGTCTCTTTTTTCATGGAGACGTGTTGCCATAGTAATGCTTCTCCAGCCTAGTAACAATGAATAACGGCTGATGTTTTTTCCTACATAACAAGTGGCACTCCATCTCAAATCATTTTGTCAGCAACGAAAATCATTCTGTATCTGTGGAAGACGCTTCTTATCAATATTATGAAATCAGTGGATTTACTTCATTTATTCAGTCACTTAAATTCGCCTGCCACTTACATTTACTAATAAACTAATAAACTATCTCCTATACAGTATATCTGTCTGTCTATTTACCTTATCTTTCTCAAATCTATGTATATATCTGTTAGTCTATCCATCTATCTGTGTCATATCAATCTATCTTCTATCTATCTATCCAAAAATACAATATAGGGGGTCATTTATCAACCTGAAATACTTCTATATTTCAGGCACAGATTGTGGAACAACAGTTAGTTGAGCTGCAATCTACAACTTTTCCCTTCTCACGCAAGAGAAAAGAGGGCGTGGTATGGAAGGGGATGGCAAGGAAACTGGCTTACATTTAAACTGTCACTGGATACACCGAAGTTAGGTAGAGGCCAGCGCCTCTTCATAACTTTGGTGATCCACCACTAGCAATGGGGCTCTATTAAGACTAGTGTCTAAAACGCTGGTCTTAATAAATGACCCCCATACTTTCAAATCTTCATCTTGAAATTCTGACAGCCCAGAACTTATTTTAACAAGCGACCAGTGACCATACATGTACATCATTGTTCACTAAAAGTGTGTGATACCGGCTCACAAACTGAGCCCACTGCATACGTGTATTGCACAGCTTACACTTGACAGTTTAACCACTCAGGTGCTGCTGTCAATAGTGAATGCAGCATCTGAGCAGTCAAACGGAGGCAGAGTTCTTCCTCTGCCTTCTGACCGGCACCTCCGAGTGTAATAACATGGCATCTGTGGGGCTACCATGGTATGGGTCTTATTACTTTCTGCCTCAATAGGTACGATAGAATGCTGGTAAAATTGCTTTTCCGATCAACACAGTAGAATTATTTCTGTGAATAGTACAAGCTAATCGAATGATCGCAAGTTCAAGTCCCCTAAGGGGACTAAAGAAATTAAAAATCACTTGAATAAAGTTTTACAATATTAGCAATTCAAAAAACCTAATTTCCCATTTATCGTATTGAAAATGCAAAATAATAAAAAACAAAGACAAATCATATCTCTGTGCTCAAGAATGTCCAAAATATTAAAATATCATGTCATTTAGCATGCATGGTGAAAGCCAAGAAAAAAATGCTAATGACAGAATAGTTGTTTTTTCGTCACCTTGCCTCCCAAAAAATAGAATCAACTGTTATTAAAAAAGTCACTTGTACACAAAATTCAATAAAAAAAACTACAGCACATTTTGCAGAAAATGAGCTCTTACAGAGCTCTGTTGGTAGAAAAATAAGTTATGGGTGTCAGAATATGGCAGCGCAAATCAATCTTTTTGAAATAAAGGTCTTAATTTTTTAGAAGTAGCAAAACATAACTATATAGTAATGCCAAAATCATACTGAACCGCTGAATAAAGTTAACATTTTTATCACAGTGTAAATGCCATAAAACTGAATCCCAAAAAACAATGGTGGAATTGTATTTTTTTTCATTTCCACACCACTAATAATTTTTTCTACAGTTTTTCAGTGCATATTGTAAACCATTACATTGTTCCATTAAAAAGTACAACTCTTCCCACAAAAGAATATATCAAAAAATAAAAAACAACTTTTTTAAGTCAGAGAGAGAAATAAAACAAAAAGGTTTTTGTTTGGTTCCTAAGGGGTTTAGCTACAGAATGACAAGATAATCTAAAATGTGAAAACTTGTCAGATACTGTATGTCAGCTGTTTATGTATGGGACCCCATTATGAAATAAGGTGGTCTTAGGGGACAGGAGAATTGGTGCTCATCACTAATAAAAAAAAAAGAGCACCAGCATCTATTGAAGTATATTTAAAAAAAAAGCAGACAGATTATAAATCTGCCATGTATGAGCCAGTTGTATTGTCCTGATAGACTTATGCATTGTACTGTACATGTATAGCACTTGAGTGCAGAGATGATGCAATCACATGATTATACTGTATTTGGGACATACTGTTACATATAGGACAGGGATGCCCAACATGTGACCCTCCAGCTGTTGCAAAACTACAACTCCCAGCATGCCTAGGCAGCCTACAGCTATTAGCCTACAGCATGGCATGATGCTAGTTGTAGTTTTACAACAGCTGGAGGGCCGCAGGTTGAGCATGCCTGATATAGGAAGTCTTGTTCAAGAGAAAGGAGCAGCAGCAGAATTGTAACAGAATCTATATTGGTTAATAATTTTATTGTATAATACTTTTAAAACATATAGATATAAAGTAGAACTCAGGGACTGGAATTTTTAGCTGGTAGAAAATTGTTCCCCATGCAAAACTTACATAGAGATGTAGCAGGCATTAAAGTAATTCCTGGCACATTAACACACAAGCTTATCACACTGGCTTAGGATAACAATGGTTTGGAGTTAAATTGTCCGGTTAATTCATCTGTCCGCTGTCTCTAACATCATGTCCTCTCTAAAGCCTCATTCACACGTTAGTGTTTTGGTCAGTGATTTCCACCAGTGATTGTGAGCCAAAACCAGGATTGAAGCCTCCACAGACATAAGGTATAAGAGAAAAATCTGCACCTGTTCTGTATTTAGAGCCGCCTCTGGTTTTGGCTCAGAATCACTGATGGGAATCACTGACCAAACACTGACTGTGTGAAACTGACTCTTTCAAAAACTGAACTACTGGTGTTTTCTCCATCCACTAACCTACCTAAACCTAATACCTCAATCTCAGTATGTGGCACTACCATCATGCCTATGCAGCACTGATCTTTCCTTTAACTCCCTGCCTACACCTCAAAAACATCTCTAGCATCCTTTATTACTGTGCAAACAATAAAAAGTCTCATTGTTGCCCTGATCCATTCCCATCTTGATTACTGTAGCTCATTATTAATTGGTCTCCCCTGACCAGACATTCCACATTTCAATCTATCCTTAATGCAAAGCCAGACACATCTCTCTGTCTAACAGCTACTCTGATGCCTCCGTCCTGTGCCAGTAATTGCACTGGTTGCTCATACAGTACAGGATTCAATTTAAACTGCTCATTCTCACCCACAAAGTTCTCCACAGTGCTGCACCCACCTACATCTCCTCCCTCACCTCAGTCTACCGTGCTCTCTGTTCAGCCATTGACTTACAACTAACACCCACCGTAATCCAAACCACTCACTCCTGTCTCCAAGACTTCTGCTGATTGCACCAGTTCTTTGGAATGCCCTACCCCAAGCACCCTAAGCAATTAGGTTAATCCACAACATCTACAGTTTTAGGCGCTCCCTAATGACACATCTTTTTAGATTAGTCTATTGCATCCCCTGATCTAACTGTCCATTCAACCGTTCCCTCACACCACCCTTCAGTATCATTCTTCTGAACCTGATCCATCATCAAATAACCACACTCCATGCACTCAGAAGCACCACAAATATCAGCTGGTGACTGGCTCATGCAGCCTTATATCTCCTCCTATATTGTGTTAAGCTGGCCGGACCATTGTACAAATCAAGCACTTGTTCCCTTTTGTATCACCCCATCTCCTGATAGATTGTAAACTCTTGTGAGCAGGGCCCTCATTCCTCTTGTTTTAATTGTTGACTTCTTGTTGGTATGTTATTTATGACTCTGTCTACAGTACACATGAACCCCCTGATTGTAGGGCGCTGCAGAATATTATTATTATCCCACTAATGTTGGCTCTTAGTGGATAAAAAATCAGTACCTGTACTAGTGCTGAATGGCCAGTCAGATGCTTGTAAATGACCTCACCATCCCCCGCCATAGTGCATCAGTAGTACAGAGCAATAGAGTGACATTGAGGCTATTAGTCAGGCTTAGGGGCCATTATTACCAGGCAAAGAAGATTACCAGCATCTCCAGGAGTGAAATACAAGTCCACTCAAGGTTCCTGCATAGTCATATCCTGTTCCCCTGTCAATCAGGATGGAGAGGGAGGGACTAGCACAGGAAGCAGGAGGAGTAAGGGTGAACAGAGTGGCTTGGGTATGCCCTCTGTACACTGAACTGCTCATTTGCATTTGGTACTTTTTCTCCAGAATGAAGCAACAGAACACTAAGGTATCATTACATGTAGTGGAGCTAGCCCTACAAGACATTGTGCCTGCTTTAATAGTGAATGTCCCAGTGATAGACACCCTTTAAAAGAGCTAAAAATAGTGATGATCGAGCCGGGTTTGTCCAAACCTGATTCGTTCATGTGCATACGTTATATTGGTATTTGCATATAATGTATTACCTCCGATCAGACTCCTGCAAGATGGCGTCAGGTAACGCAAGACTACAGTTGTCTCGCACTTGCTCCTTTACAGTAAGTAGTCGCACATGTTTTAATGTTTTACATGACAAATCCGAACCTGGGTTTATTGATGATTGTCAAACGCATCAATAGACCCGGGTTCAGAATGTAAAACATCAATGCATGTACCACCAACTGTAGTTACTCGGCGTTACTCTTGGAAGACCCTGATTGGAGACAATACATTTTAGGCAGGTACGTACAGAAAAAGGGATACATGACCGAACTTGGGCACATTCATATTCTTCATCCATGAATATCTTCCGTTAGGGGTCTGGGTATATAGCCACAAGAAAATGAGCACATTGAGTATTATCTAGCGTTTCTTCATTGGAAGCATGCAGATCCCGTAGGTGAATGAGTAATTTCATATACGTTAGTTTTGTAAGGTGAATGCATGAGGCACAATCAAATTTCAGTAGTAGAAAGCTGCTATTGCTAGAACTTTCTTTGAATGTGATTTCAAACCTCTTGATCAAAGTGCCCCCTGTAATGCCCTACATTTATATTGAGATGCAAAGCGTTGACTATGGTTTTACTATCCCTGTGAGCAGGTTGATGCATACAACATCTATGCTATACACTATAATGTAAATTGTTGCATTTCAGTATGATATGTTTCCAGCTTCAAGTCCCTAGTGTCCTTGATGTATAGTAGATGTGCTTAACAAGTGCAGCATCAGAGCATTTAAAGCTCCTCTAAGTAGACTTCTATCTCTCTTTTCTCACTTTGCATTATTGCGCCTTATATTTTATTAAATGCATTCGTCTTTTGTAAAGTTAGAGTCGGAATGAATTCTTACTTTGGATATCTAAAGAACTGATCTTTTATTACGACTGAATTTCAGAGCATAGGACGCGCTGACCATTTGCTCTTTTCTATTTATACCAAAGGTATAATAATAATTTACAGGATTGTGATAAGTACCAAAAGAGAAACGGCAACATAAGTAGTGCTACAAGTGCCTTTTAGATATAAGGAAAAGGACATTTTTGTTATAGTTCAATCATTTTCTTGAATAGTCTATATGCCTTACAATGTAGCTGAATTTTTATGGTCAGCTAAAGAAGATTCAATGCCAGTGAGTAAAGGCTCTTTGGAGCCACTCCTTTGTAATGTACGTGTAATTCTTAATGGAGATGAAGAACCTGGCTTCACTGATACTACACTGGTGCTCAATAAAAAGGTTAGGAAAAAGAAAAATGTAAAGAAAGACAAAAATAAAAAGTGTACATAGTCATGGGAATACATACACTTATGGGTGATAGCCAGACACTCACTCTGAAAAGGGCGACCCAGCACTGCAGGACTAACCCTCTCCTCCTCCTTTGTAAGGTCTCATAGTTTCAAAGGTTCCATAATGATATCACAATTCTATATGAGATGAGGTGATGAGATGTTCTCCATGTGATCAACACATTATATAGCTACAAACGTAATATAATTATGTAATGGTAGGGTCTGATTTTGTGCTCATATTTATATTAGGATGTAAAGTTCCAGTTCTTCAGATATAATATTCAGATGAAAAGTATGGTTACTGCAATGTGTTCGCACAAAGCTCGGTTTCGTAGCCAAATGTTCTCTTCTGCTCAGATTGTGGGACAGTTCTTTCATTTAGCAGATGGTGAATTTCTGAGCTTCTTTTTATGTTTTTCATTAACAGGAAAGTTTATGTGTATAGGAAAACTGCTCAGTATCATCAGCTCTGGTTACTGACCTCATCATAGACCCAGCCGTGGAACATACAATAGGTGGCATTTGTCAGCTGTTTATTGAGTGAACATCATGGACACCTCTTCTTCTTCTCCCCAAAAAACTCATGTATCAGTGTCTCTCAGTTATTAGGAATATGTACTGTGAATGTAAAATGTTTCATTTTGTTCCTTCATGTTCAGTAAATTAGTGCTTCATAAAGGCTATATGTTCAAGACACATCTACTATGCTAGAAATGTGCTACATAGACAAACTGGTATAAAAGGTTAAACTAATGAGAGCTAAGAACTCCTATTATGCAGCTCTGAAAAGCCTAGCATTCAACTGAAGAGGACATTTCAGGACACATCATTATGAGCTGCTATGTGTCAGCTGTCTCTTCTCAGCCAATCAGCAACAATGCAACATTAAGGTGGCAGACAGGGCTCAAAACACAATAATCCAAACCAGTGTCCTTAGAAGTATAGTGCTTGGCACCTCCCAGTTTAACTTCCTTTTTCCATTTATAGCACCTTTGTCTCATAACAGTCTCATGATTTTCATTGGACGCCCACCAAACATATTGACCATGGAAACCTTTTAAAGGGAATCTGTCAGCAGTTTTGATCCCTCACAACAGCTGATAGAGGTAGCTAGGTGTGACGTTAAGCTGTTTAAATATACCTTGGTGGATGCTCATACTTGTTGCGTGATGGAGGGAAAGTTTTAATCCCCACGGTGCCACAATTCCAGGTAACATGGAGGCTTTCCTTTGATGTGCACCATTCCATGATCTCTGCCCTTAAAGGCTTTTCAATCCCTACCCTTCAAATGACAAGTCTAGTTTCCACTAGGAGGACTTAGAGCAGAGAGGATTTATTGGGTAGCCTTCAGTGAATAGAGCCCGGAACACTGCACTTGAAGGGACCATCCCCATGGTGCTTGCGATTGTTGCTTTGGGGGCATTAAAACTTATCCTCCGTCATGCAAAAGGCATAAACACTGACCAAGGTATACAGTGCCTTGCGAAAGTATTTGGCCCCCTGGAACTTTTCAACCTTTTGCCACATTTCAGGCTTTAAAAAAAAAAGATATAACATTTTAAATTTTTGGTGAAGAATCAACAACAAGTGGATCACAATTGTGAAGTGGAACGAAATTTATTGGATCATTTAAACTTTTTTTGTAATAATAAAACTGAAAAGTGGGGCGTGCAAAATTATTCAGCCCATTTACTTTCAGTTTAGAAAACTCACTCCAGAAGTTAATTGAGGATCTCTGAATGATCCAATGTTGTCCTAAATGACTGATGAAGATAAATAGAATCCACCTGTGTGTAATCAAGTCTCCGTATAAATGCACCTGCTCTGTGATAGTCTCAGGGTTCTGCATCATGAAGACCAAGGAACACACCAGGCAGGTCCGTGATACTGTTGTGGCGAAGTTTAAAGCCGGATTTGGATACCAAAAGATTTCCCAAGCTTTAAACATCCCAAGGAGCACTGTGCAAGCGATCATATTGAAATGGAAGGAGTATCAGACCACTGCAAATCTACCAAGACCTGGCCGTCCCTCTAAACTTTCATCTCAAACAAGGAGAAGACTGATCAGAGATGCAGCCAAGAGGCCCATGATCACTCGGGATGAACTGCAGAGATCTACGGCTGAGGTGGGAGATTCTGTCCATAGGACAACAATCAGTCGAACACTTCACAAATCTGGCCTTTATGGAAGAGTGGCAAGAAGAAATCCATTTCTCAAAGATATCCATAAAAAGTCTCGCTTACAGTTTGCCACAAGCCACCTGGGAGACACACCAAGCATGTGTAAGAAGGTGCTCTGGTCAGATGAAACCAAAATCGAACTTTTTGGAAACAATGCAAAATGATATGTTTGGTGTAAAAGCAACACAGCCAATCACCCTGAACACACCATCCCCACTGTCAAACATGGTGGTGGAAGCATCATGGTTTGGGCCTGCTTTTCATCAGCAGGGACAGGGAAGATGGTTAAAATTGATGGGAAGATGGATGGAGCCAAATACAGGACCATTCTGGATGAAAACCTGTTGGAGTCTGCAAAAGACCTGAGACTAGGACGGAGATTTATTTTCCAACAAGACAATGATCCCAAACATAAAGCAAAATCTACAATGGAATGGTTCAAAAATAAACGTATCCAGGTCTTAGAATGGCCAAATCAAAGTCCAGACCTGAATCCAATTGAGAATATGTGGAAAGAGATGAAAACTGCTGTTCACAAACACCCTCCATCCAACCTCAAAGAGCTCGAGCTGTTTTGCAAGGAAGAATGGGCAAGAATTTCAGTCTCTAGATGTGCAAAACTGATAGAGACATACCCCAAGCGACTTGCAGCTGTAATCGCAGCAAAAGGTGGCACAGCAAAGTATTAATGCAAGGGGGCCGAATAATTTTGCACGCCCTGTGTTGTCGATACTTTTCAGTTTTATTATTACAAAAAAGTTTAAATGATCCAATAAATTTCGTTCCACTTCACAATTGTGACTCACTTGTTGTCGATTCTTCACCAAAAATGTAAAATGTTATATCTTTTTGTTTGAAGCCTGAAATGTGGCAAAAGGTTGAAAAGTTCCAGGGGGTCGAATACTTTCGCAAGGCACTGTATTTAGACAGTTTTACCTCATATCTATCTTCTTCTGTCAGCAGTTGTAAGGGGTCAAAACTGCTAATGGATTCCCTTTAACACTTATTCTTAATTGAGCATATTTTAAGATGCCCATAGACATCTGATTTTGCTGGTTCGTTCTCAAAACAATTGTCTTTGGAAACATCCCTCATGAGAAGTTATTCAAAGCTTTACCTGTGGCATCGAATGACTATATAAACACTTTGGCTATGGACACCCGGGCAATTTTTTTTTTATTGCATTCTACTCATTGCAAACTAAGATCATCCTTTGAATTGGGCTTTATAAAAAAAAAAAAAACTGTTTTCCGTCAACATCTTTCAGTTTCTGTGCAATTGCACACTAGCAGGTTATCTACTTCACACTGAATCTGTCTGCTCTGACGGCTCGATCTGTAGTCCTTATCTCTGAACTCCTGATATCTCATGAACACTAATTTAAGCTAAATTCTATGCTACGTATAGAAGAAAAATAATTGAAAATCTTTAATAAGACAAATTGAAAAATATAATTTTACCCCAAATGAGTAGATCCAATAATAATGATAATAATAATAATAAATTGCCCTCAAAGGTGTCCATAGTTTTTAAAGCAGTATTGTCAGCTGAACATGCCTTTTTCATGTGTGTGAAAAACTCCAAACTCTGATGATATTGCAGGACAGAATGATCAGGCACATTAAATTTCAGTACCTGATCTTTTATGTTCTCCTGGGAGATAAGCCAATGCCAGAGGTGTCTGGCAGCTGTATTCTTCTCTCCCCCAATTGAAAGCACATGCATGCTCGGCCCACGGCTATTAAAGGTATACAAGCACCTGGAGATTTAGAGACTTAGAAGTTATGTGGGCAGTGTGTGGTAAAAGAAGTTTATTTTTTATGTATTGCCATATATTAGCAAAAAATTTGCGTATGCACCATGTCCTATAATAATTCAGTGACTAGTACATATGCACAGTATATTTTATATGTGTGTATATATATAAATATAAACCAGATTTGATAAACCAATAATACATAAACTATGCGGTCCTTCATTTATTTAATCAGCAGTTGTATGAGACCGAGGAATGTCAGTGCTGAACATTTTCTTTCTTCTTCCGCACAGAACACAGTCTAACCGCAAAGCCACAGGACATTGGATATGAGTCACGAGCACTCATAAAGAAAAGTGTCTTTGTGATATCTAGTATCAGACATTTGTATTTCAAGCAAGGACTTTTCTAAACAGAAATTCCGGAACATAGCAGGTTTTCCCGCTGACATGTTTGTTGAATCACCCTGACATGGGGACTGTCCCAGATCCCCAGTGGGGATTTCAAGGCTTCAGATTAGTGGGGGCAGTGGTTAAGTTATGAATGTGCCCTAGTAATTGCTTAAGTAGCACCTAAAATGCGTGATAAAATGTGGCATTTCCTCTTTAAGTGGTATTTGCCCGATCAACTTACTCATAAAGATTTAGGTGATATGAACATATATCTGCCAGAAGCAGTAAATAGTAAGGTATTTTGTTCACCTTCCTCCTACAGGCAAGAACCACAAGCTGCAAAAGAACCATACTACATGGATCTCCTGGAAGACAGTATCAAGAGCTATAGGTAAGACAGTCATTGTTTGTGGAGTGGAGAGCGTACATGAGGGGTGATGCTTCCACATGCAGTATTACATGGGAGTCTTTGTTCTATCAGGCAACAACTGGGAGTTGTAATCCAAGGGCAAATAGAGAATTACTGTCTTCACGATGCTTACTTTTATCACCCAGGAGGAAACAACAATGTTTGTTCTACAACTGAGACACAACTATTTTTGTTTTTTTTTACTGAGGTGGTGAAATGGGTAATGATCGCTGGCTGTGTCTTCCCATTTCCTTCCTCTCAACAGCAGCCGCACATTAAAAACACTTTCTAAATCACCTGAAAGCCGTTTTGAACTGTTTTGACTATCAAAAAAGGTAAATAGCTCATTGAAAGCCACTGGAAGCCACATCTTGTGACACTCCAGTGATTGATTGGGTCTTAGCTCATGGAACCCCTACTGAAAAAATGCCTGAGTGACATGTCAAAAGATATGTATTGTAAAGATATGTATTGTAAAGTATTTAATGCAATGTACTGTATAGACATGCATAAGTTTAAAAATCACATAAAGATTAGATTTTGGTATGGACCTGCAGTGGTTTTCTTATGCTAGTCATGCTTGGTATTTTGTAACCATGCTAATTCTAGTAGACATTAAATGGGTTGTCTGGTTTAGAAACCCCATTTCATATACTCTATTAGTGAATTCTGAATTAACAGAAGTGACCCTCTCTTAAGGGTCCTCATCTCTTTGCCATCATCTCTTGGTGTGGAGGACCAGTCCTGCACTGGATTACAGACACAATCCAACTGATTTGAATGGACACTGTGTAATGCTTGATTTCTCCAGTGGTGGTGCTGTAGAGAAATTGAACACTTAGGGTACGGCCACATGGTCAGGTTTCTTGATGCAGTTTTGGAAGCCAAAATCAAGAGAGGATCATAAAAGGAGATAAAGTATGTATAAGGGACAGATATGATTTTGCCTCCTTTTTAATTCACTCCTGGTTTTGGCTTCCAAAACTGCATGCAGAAACCTGACTGTGTGGCCGTACCCTTACTGCCAGGTTTCCCCTAGATTACACTTGATCACTCATAATCCCAGAAGAACATTTTGTGATCTGCTTATTGTCGAGTTACTATCTCATGAGGGTTTTTTTTGCCTTTTTCTGGATCAGCTTTGTAGGATAACAGTCTGAACTGGATGGACTTATGTCTAACAAGTAGGGATTGTCCAACGTGTGGAACCCATTTAAATGCATACACTGTGAAATGACTGGAGTCCATCAATAGTCATCCTGTGGATCTGCACCTGTTATCTTTAGCTGGCACAAAAAGCATATAGCGATAAGAAGCCTAGGTCATAAAAGTGTAACAGGTCCCTATTCTCACTGGATGAAAGTAGAATAGGAAGAAAATTACCTGCACTACAGATTTACGGTGGCTAAAAATGTACCTTCCCTGGACATTTCAAAGCCCACATAGTTTATCAATCAGTCAGTGCCAGCCCAATCTGGTACCACCATCTGTGTTGTAGGTAATTTTCTTCCTATACTACTTTTTCTAGTAATAATAGGATCCTTTGACACTTTTAGGACCTAGGCTTGTTATAGCAATATGCCTTGTGTGCCAGCTAAACATAACAGGTGCAGATCCACAGAATGACCATTGATGATTTGTAATGTATTATTATGAGATAATAATAACCATTGCACTTCGACCTAACTGAGCAAATATATTCACTTCTGCAGCTTCTAGAAATGACATCTTTCCATTAATTAACATCTAATCAGCATAACCGACACCATGACCTGCACCGTCAGAAGTATTGTTTCTTAGATAGTGATAAGAAGATCAGCCACATTAATAGGTTAAGTTTTATTATTGAACTAGTGTCTAGTTGTTGCGTTTTTTATGGGAGGGGGATTTTATTGCTTACATTGGGCTGTTCTAGTGGTACGAAGTGTGTGTGGTCTCAGGGTCTGACTAATGCATTTATGTACTGTGACTGAAAATACCTCCTAGCCTGCCAGGGCTGACTGGGACTTGAGGAATGTGGTTCACATTCTACTCCTAGAACCCCCCCCCCTCCCTCTCATCTCTTTTAACCATCCCGAGTTAGTGCCTTCCACTCATTTAGAGCTGGCATCGCTACACATAATTGACCCAGATCATGCAGTTTATCATCTACGCTAATTTGCACAAGAACGCCTCATTCCCGATTTTCCCCCTCCTCATCAGACTGACAGTTGAATGAGCTACAGAGAGAATAAAGGGGAGGGGGGTGGTGAGAGAGAAAAATGAGAGGAAGAAGGAAGGGGTGGGAACAGAGGGGCCCGTTTCCCCTTTTTTTATTAAAAAAAAAAGCATTGACAGCTGGTTGTGTCGTAGTTCACATGACAAAGTGCTATGGAGACGAGCAGTTAAACTGAGGCCAGCTAGGAAGAATGGTCAGCTGATTCCTCAGCCATTTCCCAGGTTATCAGCTGATGTTGAGTGAGCCAACAGCCCAATGTGAGGACACTTAGAGGAACCCAGGTAGGAGTGAAGTCATGTGCGGTTATGCAAACCCTTCCCCACTTTGACATTTTAATGTACTTATCACATGTCTGTCTTCCTGTCTTGTGTTTCTGATTGCCTTCCTTCTCTCGATTCTTGGATTGGAGATGGATTTCTTGGCTTTTATGTTCTTATGAGAAGTTACACGTATGTTCTCTGTGTGTAGACATTTCTATGCAAGCAAAAAAAATGCCTCTGGAAATCCCCGAGCAGAACGCAACATGAATAGTTTGGATCAGCTAACAAAATAGGCAAATTCCTCAGCATTTATTCCCAGGCATTAACACCTTCCTGGAATGAGGAAGTTTAGACAGTTTTCAACATGTTACGGGTATCATTCTCCTTCATCTTTCAGGATACTTTTTTTTTATTTTACTTGCAAGCAGAACCGTGTACATGATTATTGTAGATGACTAATACCCTGAGATGGTGCTTCCCACAGCGTGGCTGTATTTAACAGAGCTCTTAATGTGGGTAATAGACCTCTGGGTGCAAAGTGGTTACTGCACTTTATTGATGTTTGTTCACATTGGCTGCCCTCTTGTGGACATGTGTGTAATAACATATTTTGCTTTCACTAGTTTTAATTCTCTGCACACTTATTTGGTTCTAAATGGAAGCCGCAAAGCTTTACCTGGAAGTAAGGGGATAATAACTGAGGGCATTCAAAGTTTAAACCCCCAACTATCCTAAGCCTCTATTATCCAGAAGATCTAGTGAGTCAGGTACACAAATATCTGTATTTCATGTTTTATCCTAAAAAGTGCAGATAATGTGAAGGAATTTCATTTCCCTGAGAGATTTCTGCAGAATATTTCAGGTCTTCTGGTGAAAATGGTACTCTACAATCAAAAAATGAATTTTTTACCCATGTATGTACTGCGGTCCTCAGGCGTGTTTAATACATACTTGTATTCCACATAATACAGTATAAGGGTGCATTCATACGACCGAATGATGGTGATCCGCAAACCACGGGCAGTGGCCATGTACACCCCACTTCGCAGGGTAGACTCATTGACTTCAATGGGTCCGTGATCCGCATGGTGTGACCAAAGATAGGACACAGGGGGAGATTTATCAAACAGGTGTAAAGTATAACTGGCCTAGTTGCCCATAGCAACCAATTAGATTCCACCTTTAATTTTTCACAGCTCCTTTGGAAAATGAAAGGTTGAAAAGGGTTCACACTGTGATACGGGGTGCACATGGCCAGTGCCCATGGTTTGCAAATTTTTTTTTTTTACTTAGAACTCCATTTTGTACTGTTCCTCTGTCATTCCTAGAAAGGTATGAATAAATTGACAACTCTTGACTAATCGGTGCTTTCTGTGTCAGAGTGTGTTCTTACACACCCATGACAAGGGGGAATGCTGTGACCTAGTTTTCAATGAATTCAGAAATTTTAGGTGGAATAATGGAACAAACAGCACCGTACAGAGCCACCAGAATCGCTATTTCATGGGGAATACATATTTTTTTTACTAAAGCCATGTTCATATGTGGGGTACTATATTCCGCTACTTTCTTCTAGCAGAGGAGCAGACTACTGGAATTATCGTATCCGGCATAGCCAGACACAGCTGGGGCCTGCCGGATCCCTATTCACTATAGTGGGAGCCGTCTGGTTTTTGGCATAATTGAATGGGGATCCAGTGGGCCCCGACGGTGTCCGACTATGATGGATACAGAAAATCTGGTAGTCTGCTCCTCTCCCGGAACCGACTACTGGGAAATTGTGACGTAGATGTGGGCGTAGCCAAAAACAAACCTGGCAGTAGTGATGACAGGATCCTGTTTAAGGTAATATGTAATCAAATATAATTCCCTTCCCGGTATTTGGCAATATGTTTGTCCATAAAGAGGTGGTATGAGATTAGGATGAGGGTCTGCTGCTCTTTCCAGAGTCAGTGCCATTCATGTCCATGGGCAGCGTCTGGTATGGAAGCTCAGCCTCATTCGACTGCATAGCACTGAACTGAAATATAAAGCACAAGGATAGGAGTGGCAGGCGAAATAAGCTGACCCACATTTCTAATCTTATACCACCCTTTTAAAGGTTAAGATAAATAATAATTGAATCAATTTGTTTTTGATGAAGAAAAACATTAGAAAAAATCAGTACTGTATGTGCTCCAACATCATATCTAGAATACGGAACGTAGCATTAGACATAATGCAGACACAAAGTGTATTTCACTTTACAGTACATTTTGTTGCCATGGTTGACAGATGTAATGAGGTCCTCTATGAATTAATCTTGTTGCGCATGAAAGGCTTGAGCCAATATAAAATTTACTTAATTGGCAACAGACCCATGAAAAAGAACAGACACTGCTCACAAAAAGTTAGGGATATTTGGATTTCTGGTAAAATTTGTGGAAAACGTAAAAAGTTCACTCTAGAGTGATATATCATGAATGTAGAGCATTTAAGTAGAACCATGCAATAGTGATTTCCTCATCTCAAACTATTTATTGAAACAAAAACTAACAAGTTACGAGCCTCTACACTGCGACTCAGCTGATCTCATAGGTTTTGAGTGGGATTCAGGTCTGGAGAAAGTGCAGTCACTCCATTTGAGGTACCCCAGTCTCCAGCAGCCATTCCCTAATGATGCCACCTCGATGAGCTGGGGCATCGTTGTCCATGAAGATGAGATTAGGCCTGTGTTGTTTATGCAGCGGCACAATGACTGGATTACTGATGTTATTCAAGTAGTATGGGCTAGTCACTGTACCATTCACAAAGTGTAGGGCAGTTTTCTATTGACTGGACACACCTGCCCACAATGTAACACCACCACCAGCACCAAAAGCTTGTCAGGTGACAACAGTGGCTGATGCATAGCGCTCTCCTTGACGTCTCCACCATCATAGGCGGCCATCATTTCTGCTCAGCGTGAATCAGTGAACAGCACTGAGGCCCACTGGTCCCTCATTCAGTGTAGATGCTCCCTGGCCCATTCAAGACAATGACGCCTGTGTCTGGTGGTGTGGTCAAGTACCCTTGCAGGTCATCTAGCATGCAGACCAGGCTGATGCAAACAGTTTTGAATGGTCTGACGTGACACTTGGGTGCCTCTCACCTCCCTTAAATGTGCCTGGAGTTGTGTGGCATTCATCATCTGCAGAGAATTGTTCACAATGAAGCGGTAATCAGGGTGGGATGTGGCCAAAGGATGTCCACTTCTATGCCTTTCTGTGACTCTTTCAGTCTCTTTGTATCTCTTTTGCAACCTGCTGATGACAGTCTGTGACACTCTAAGCTCAGTGGCCATTTCCATCTGAGAACATCCTTCTTGAAGCCTCGCAATGGCGAGGTACTGTTGATCAATTGTTAAGTTTCATCTTCGTCTCATGATGTCAAAATGTGAACATCATGATGAGGAGGACTGTTAAAATACCAATTCTAATAGAACCAAGATATTTATTCGGCGATTCATGGATCAAATACCTGTTGTGAATTTTGCCGTTCAGCTCCTTGTTAGAGAACAGGAAGTTGTGCAAAAAGTACTGAAACATTGAACAGTTGGACATCTACATTCAAAAGTTTAGAGAAGGTCACATTTAGTTCACCTGTAAAGGTTAGAGAGCATTTTAGGTTCATCCTGAAATTTCACCCACTTTTTGTGAGTAGTGTAAGTCCAAAACAACAAGGGTGACTGAACTGTGATAAAGAATATAATAAAATAAAAATGTATCAAAACTGCTCAGTGCAAATATAAATAGCATTCTCTACCTTATTAAAGGAATATAGACTTACTTAGGGACATCTCTTATGAGGAAAAGCAGGGGGCTGCTAAGTAACAGCAACTCCCACTGTGGTCAACTTACGCATTGCATTTGGCCATTCATATACAGTAAATGGCTGGCAACTAATGCTACATGTATGGGCAGATTGGTCCCTAGAAGCTTAGTGAGTCCTTTATAGCCTTTATTTCTGTTTTTTCCTACTAAACTGTCCATACACATTTAATTAGGGAATTAATAGATGGGGATGAGTCATGTATGTGCAGTGACGGCTTCTACAATGTTCCACTGGCTTTGCACTTCATTTTCCTAAAAATCTATTGAAGACCTGTAACAGAAAGTGATGTGTCTTTTAGGGATCTATTTATCTCAGTCTTCTAATATAATTTGTTCGAAGTTCCTACAGTTTTTGAGATTTATTTTTGTCATTTTCATAGACATTTTTGTATATAGAACAGAATACCCCAGTAATATGTACATTTTGGGTTAAACGTTTTTTGGGATCTGATTTTTATAAATTTTCATAAATTAGTCACAGTATCCTTCTCTACTTATGTACATCTTCAGTTTAGATGATTTTGTTTGTTTGCTTTAGGGTCTGTAGGAAAATGGATCAGCTTTAAATGTATGGTAGAAATATGTACATTCCTTAGAAACTTCCTATCAGGGATCCCAACTCCATCCCCCCTTGTGGGCATCTAAGGACATTTGGATCCACAGCAAAACATTGTTTGAAGAACGTGTTTCCATTTTATGAGAAAGCTCAGATTATCATTGATCTCTAAACATGTGGACTAGGAGGAGATGACAGATCTGGGGATGTGATTTCTTTACAGATATTCGTTATCTGGAAAGATACATCACAATTTTTTTTTTTTTTTTTTTTTTTTTAGTTTGAGCTTTTTTTCATAATGAATTAGGAATATTTCTCAAAGAGAAGGGGCTTTGTGCTGCCTCTTACCAGCTTGACTGACATGACCCACATCATGAAAGTACGCCTGGAATTTGCCCATCCGGAATTCCTTTTGTGTTTCTCCCGCAAGTAAAGCAAGCCTCATCTGTATAGTTACTTCATTGTTGCACCTCTAGGGCTTCTGGGCCTTCTGCTCTGTATACTATATAACTCGTGGAATTTTTGGAAACGGCCAATGCTATCAATAACTATTCTGCTATTTTGGTCCATTAGTTGATACCAAGTGCTTGTCTCAAGTGCTGTCAGCCCTTTAACAGTAGATGGAGATGGGGACAGAAATTATTATAGGACCAAGGTGAAGACTGTGCTGCTCCTTGTGGACAAAAATGAATAGAGTTGTTGGGTGCCTTATAAACATTATAAAAATACTTAAAGGAGGAAGCACAATGCACCAGATTTGTGATTAATTTACATTTTTTTTATTAAGCTAAAGACATTTTAATTAAAAACAAACTGTAATAAACACCTTTGGCTTCTCCTGTTCGGTGTTGGAAAAAATTAAACAGGTGCTTCATAAATATGGAGCTCATTCTGAGCATCCTATCTTCCAGTGTATTTACACTAGACAACTGCCATAAATACACTGATAAATCTCCTGCTTCCTTTCTGTTACAAGGCTGACTGCCTGAAGCCACCACTATGGGGAGCTCAGTGCATACAAATGTGTTCAATTACCATAGAAGCTTATCATCTATTTGCATTGATCTTCCAGTAGTGGCAATTGCATGAAAATACAGTGTTTTCATGTCAGGAAGAGAAGAAGCAGTTCAGCCATTAACCCCCTTCCTCCCCAGGCCCCTTAGCAGCCACGTGACCTGTCTCCATTGAAGGTACACTACTGGATTGTATGGGATTACAATAATATAGTTACTTTCTTTCAGAAACAGTGCCACACCTATCCATTGCTTGTGTCAGGCGTTGCAACTCAGTTCCAATGAAATAAATGGACCTAAGCTGCAACACCCCACAAAATCTGTGGACAGGTGTGATGCAGTTTTTAGAAGATGGCACTCATATTTTTCTAATGCTGCACAACTACTTTAATCCTTTCCTGACCTCCAACATACATGTACCGTCCGTTCTTTAAAAATGGTGCTCACTCATGAGCACAGCATGCGCCATAGCTGCTAGGTTACGTCACTCTCAGACATTTAACCCTTCAGATGCCGTTCAGAGTCATTTGTGACCACTGCATCTGGTACAGCTTTCCCTGGGAGCATGGTGATCTGTGAAAGCTCTAGTGTCTGAAAAAAAACAATGTTTTTAGAGCTGTAATTCCTAGGGAGCCTTGCAGGTGGCAGGGCTCCATAAAAACTTGGCAAAACTGCAAAGAATTGCAATAGCAATTCAATACAATGTATTGCAGAAGCAATCTGATTGCTTATTATAGTCATCTAGGGTGACTTAAAAAAAGTAAAAAAAAGAAGTTTTTAAAATTATCAAAATTCAAATGTCCATCTGTCCCCGTAATTAAAATAGAAATAAACAATAAAAAAAACATCATGGTCAATTCCACATCCCAAAATGGCCATACTTTTAAAATATAAAATATTTATCCTATACTATTTATCCTATACAGCAAACTGAAAACTGAAAAAACAAAAATTGTCCGATTTACCATTTTTTCACCGTCAAAAAATAAATCAAAGATTCATCAAAAAGCCATACACACTCCAAAATGTGATTAAAAAAACTATTGTCCTGCAAACAATGAGCCCTCACACAGCTATATAGACATGACTAAAAAAGTTATGGGGTTCACAATAGGGCGATGAAAGCAAAAAAAAAAATAATTTTTAGTATTAGGGTGCCTTCCTACACTGCAGATTTTGCAGAATTTTCAGTGACTGAAAATCAGTTCCGGTCATTTTACAGGGGAGGCAAGCACAAGTATTTTTGGAAGCCCCATTCAGGTAAATAGAACTGATTTTCAGTCGTGGAAATTTCTGCAACAAAACCCGTGTGAAGGCACTCTTAAAACACAAGAAAATTTGGAATTCTTTACAACTTCCAACTATATTGTATGCAATATTAAATGGTGCAATAAGAAAGCACAACTTGTTCCTCAAAAGCCCTTATCTGACTGGTGGCTGGCCAGCTGTGGAGATACGATTATCTAAAGTGGCCATGTCTCATGTCCAGTGGGCACCACAGTCCCTAGTGGTAAGTCCTACTCTTATAACTGTTGGAAATGCCAATTTGCTATGCAAAGAACCTGTGCTTTGTTAGTGTGCTGCTGTTTATTTAGACTGTGTCCAAACAGAACAGTTTGTGTCCAGATAGGACAGTTTGTCAAGAAGAACATTTTTGCCTGTGGTTGCTCTGTTTACATCTGGTTTAACTGTGGTTTGAACATGGTTAACGCATTGTGGCTGTATGTCATTCCAGCACGATTGTACGACTGTGAAGGAAGGATCCTGAAGGAAAAACTCATGGGAGCAAAGTGGTTAAGGCAGAGCAGAGGACCTTGTGGTTTGTGTGGAAGGTGTGATGTCAGGTAGTAGAGCATTCATGTTTAAGAGTTCAGCAGACATCAGGCATGGCCAAGCTAAACATGAACACAACCAAATAACAGTTTTCATTCAGAGCATTTAAAGGACACAATGTGCTTGTGGCCGTCATCGTCACATATTTTGGACAAGCCTACACAGCCAACTGTTGGTATTAGCAGAGTGAGAGAAAAAAATCATATGGCCAAGTCAGATGATTCTTTTCACAGATGAAATGGATTGATCTGGCGTGGAGAAAAACATCTCAAGTCAAGGACATTTTTCTTCATTACAGTATAGAAAAAAACCTTGAGTAGTGTGTATGTTCTGTGTGTTAGGTATAAAAGGTGGAAAACGCCTCCAACAGATGGACTAGGCAAAATTAGCTGTGTGAAGCTTTGTGTGATCACTTTCCTGGCTTCGCATTGCTTGCATTAGATACATGCCAGTTTTTGTTTTCGCTTTCTCCTCTCCACCTTCCACCTAGGCATATGAGGGCTTATTTTTTGCAGAACAAGTTGCTTTTTTAATGGCACCATAAGATGTACTTGTATTGGAAAATTAGGAAAAACATTCTTGTGGGGTGATTATGAAAAAAAAGTAATATTCCACCAAGGTTTTTGGGGTTTTGTAATTACGGTATTCGCTATGCACTAAAAATGACATGATATCCTTCTTCTGCAGGTTGGTACAATTATAGCAATACCAAATTTGTGTACTTTTTATTGTTTCACTACTTAAAAAAATTAAAATCTTTGAAAAAAACAAAAATTTTTCTTTGCATTGCCATTTTATTTTACGCACTTATATAGCGCAGCTATATTCCGCAGCACTTTACAGACATTATCATCATGCTGTCCCTAATGGGGCTCACAATCTAATTTCTCTATCAGTATGTCTTTGGAGTGTGGGAGGAAACCCACCCAAACATGGGGAGAACATACAAACTCCATGCAGATGTTATCTTTGTTCAGATTCAAACCTAGGACTAGTGCTAACCACTAAGCCACCATGCTGCCATTTTCTGACACCCTTAATTTCTTTTTATTTCAGTCTAGAGTGGTGTGAAAGCTTATTTTTGCAGGGAGAACTGTAGTTTTTACTTTTTATTCATACAATTTTGGGGTAGATAGGGCTTTTTGATTTCTTTTTACTCAATTTTATTTAACCAAAAATGATATCGTAATTATATTGGTTATTATTTTTATATGCAAACTTGGTAAAGGGTGAATATTTCTGTGCTATTTCTTTTTTTACTGCAATTTCTAGTCCCCTTAGGAGACTTGTGCACATGTTCTTCTGATTGCTTGTAGCACAGACTGCAATAGAACAGTATTGCAGTGTATGTGATTCAGACAGATGAGCTGAGCCTTGGACACAGCTTAGCAACCAATTTGCACTGGGAGCTAGTCATCAGGCTGTCATAGCAATCGGTTGGAGTCCTGCAATTTCACAGTGTAGGTTCGGATTGGAGGACACAGATGCAGTGGTGGTCACTATTCACAGCAGCATCTAAGGAGTTGAGTGACCAGGATCAGCATCATTGCTGATCCTGGTCAATGTCGGGGGTTGTCAGTATATACAGCCGACACCTGCCATGTATGGTGCAAGCTCCCTGTGTGAAACCTATTCATACATCCCTACATGCCAATGCCGTACATGTATGGCATTGTGTGTTAAGGTGTTCATTTTAAGAAGACTGGTCTGAAGACATGGTTCTACATAAATTTATACCTGTGTCATTCTATTTGCAGGTTTTATCATCTAAAATTGTTCAGGTCTCCAGAGTACCATTATCTCAACCTCCACTATCTGCAAACCTCCCCATAAATCTTCTCAATAGCCACTATATAAATTAATAGGAAATTACATTTCATAGCCCTATATTCACAATTTGTAGTATTTCTAATTTTGCCAATATTGCAAAATTATTAACACAAGCATCAATTGAACTGCCGTGTGACTTGTATGCAATATTCTGCTGTGCTGATACTAAGGAGACAGGCAGACAGACCGATGTAAACAATGAAGAGACTGCAGCACTCGCACAGGCTTAGCAGTAGAGCCTGCTCAATATGTGGCGAGTGTGGGCTCTGTTTAGTGATCACATGTCTTAGGGGAACTGAAAATAAAAGTTAAAAAGTAGAAAACAATAAAAAAACACATAATAGGTTCCACAGCATCCAAAAATCTCAGAACTATTAAACTGTAAAAGTATTTATGATTTCCCGCAAAACTTCTGTTTTTTAATGTCATGGCAACTTCCTGAGAAAAAGTGAATAAGGCTTCTTTCACATCTGCGATAGGTCTCCGGCAGGCTGTTCACTGCTGGAACTCTCTGGATCCGGCATAGCCGGATGTTACTGCAATGCCCGCTAGCCTCCTTGACTATAATGGAATCCGGCGGAGATCCAGTTGCTACCCAGCAAATATGCCAGGATTCAGCTGGACAAAAACCGTTGCATGCAGCATATTCAATCAGGCAAGATGAAGTAAGGTATCTAGGATACAACAGTAGAGTCTTTGTAGTCATGTGACATTGGTGTATACATCACTTCTGAGGCCAGTGATTGGCTGCAGTTGTCACATGACCACGGTATAGAGATTTATATATTTCTTATTTTTATGCACGGGTAGGAAAAACAGATGAACAGATCGATTCTGATGACATTGATTTGTCTCATTAACAAGAGTTCTTCACCTGAGGGGATCTTTCGCCGCTGGTGAAGATGCTCTCTTTGCTGCTTGATGGACAGGGCCAGACAGCACACCCAGCCCTGGCAATCTCAATCTCTAATTTTCCACATCATGCACTCCCAGGTCATTTCCATGACGGTAGCACAGTGGCTCAGTGGTTTGCTCTGGTACCTTGTGGCGCCGGGGTCCTGGGTTCAAATGTGACCAAGAACAACATCTGCATGGAGTTTGGATGTTATCCCTGTGTTTGTGTAGGTTTCCTCCAGGTATTCCAGCTTCCTACTACACTCCAAAGACACACTCCATTAGATTGTGAGCTTCAGTGGGGAGAACAAGTGATGATAATGTCTGTGTAAGCGCTGTGGAATTTGTTGGCGCTATATAAGCAAGAGAAGTAAATTGGGTTAAATAGTAACATACAGTATAATATTGTAATTAGTCATGTTATACGGTGGGGCGGATTTGAGCTGTGCTGTCACCACATCATGTGAAGTACTCTCATGTGATGGTTCTAGATTGATCCAGAAATGTTTGATTCAGTGTAATGTGTTGGTGGAATGATCTGCATTTTCTGTACCGCTAGTGAGTTGTTCAGTCATGTGGTAAAGCTGGCCGGATCCCATGATTGTAGCAATAGACTTGCATCATTATGGTGTCCTTATTATGAGAGTATAACAGGCCTGGTTGTTAAGTGGTAACATGGTTTCAACTCATTTCCTAATTTCCAGAATATATGTCTTTCTTCTTCTTGTACCAAAGAGAATTTGCGCAGTGCAGTTACTCATTTCCAGTGGAGACACTACTTCCAGTACCTCCAGATGTTGTGTGGGCTTATAGAAGATCATTTACTTTATTCATATCAAAGAGTGGTTCATTTAAGGTTGTTGTCCAGAAAAAAGAAAGGGTAAAGAATCTACTATTTTTCACACAAATAGCTGTGTCTGTTCCTCAATTATTTGGGCCCCAAAGCAAAATCTGTAACCCATCCTACCCCATCCTACCAGGTGGCATTCATAATGCCAGTGTCGTCTCTTGTGGCAGAGGGGACTCTGAAACCCCTAAACCAGCATGACTAGGGACAACTGCTACTTGTACATCCTCTATATGCCTCTGTTTATCTCCTTTGAAATGAATAGGATTGAGCTGCAATATTAGACGCTGACCATAGTCAAGAACTGAATTGTACTTTGTCTAGAAAAAATGGTAGATGTGATTTTCTAGAAAAATTACACAATTCCCTTAAAAAAGTTTAAAGATTTATATTCACCTTACAGATCACCTGCCCCTCCTTTCTTTGTTCCACCTCTGGTCTCTACTTATTGGTCCCTTTCAACAATAACTGGCTGAGATGGATCATGAATCATTGGCTGAGCAGTGACATTTCTGTGTCAAGAGAGACTAGGAAGTAAAGAATGGAAGGCATCACCCTACAGATCACCTACCTTTTCCTTCTTTTCTTTAATTATGTCCCTCTTGACATAATTACCCGACTGTTCAATCACTCACTGACTGAGATTGGTCATGGATGATGCCAATGATTGGCTGAGCAGTGACATTTCTGTGTCAAGAGGGACCAGGAAGTAGAGAACGGCAGACGTCAGTAAGGTGAATATTGCTTTTTTAGTTTTTTAAACCAGTCTGACCATTTTTTAAATTTTCTTACTTGCACAGGCAAAACTTCATTTGAACCACAAAATACTTTTCATCCAATAAAAGAGACAACCAGTGGAGAAGTTGGTTCAGCCCTAACAATACCTAATGCCAGAACAGAATATAACAGAATTCCCGGACGGAATGCAAAATGTAAGCCTTTAAGAGGCATTCCATTTCGATCTGTCATCTGGGCAGAATAGCGGATCTGTCTGGTTTCCATTATGCAGCACTGAAAACAAAGCCTATCCGTCACCCATATCTGTCTCCCATTGACTTTCAATGTATTTAGTGACTGGTCTATTTTTTCCGTTTTGATTTTACACAACCATATCCTAACAGAACAGATTCTTATGTGCAAAATTGAAATGGATCTGTTTAATTCTAGTATTGAGATCCTCTGCCGGATCTCTACTAGAATTAACAACGCAATTGTGAAAGTAGCCTAAAAAGCTTACAAATTATGCCATATCACATATGGAGCTGATCCACAGCACATGCCAACCTTTTAGCTGAGTTTCTTTCTGCAAAAATAGGTAGACAAGAAAACTCTGCCACAACATAAAATTTGAACACTGCAGCCATTCCCGCTCTTTTGGGAACTGACAGGGTTGCACTCAAGTAGGGAGTTGCTTGGGCAAGGGGGCCAGTCACATAATTTGCTGTCTCCGCGTCTGAAAATGCCCATACTATTAAAGTATAAAAAAAAAATTCCCATACAGTGAATGGCGTAACGGGGAAAAAAAGGCCAGTTCGCTATAGCTTCACTTACCCAAAAAGTGTCATAAAATGTGAACAAAAAGTCACACACACTCTAAAATGGTGTCAATAAAAATTACAGGTTGTCCCGCAAAAAATGAACACAGCTTAGTAGACAAAACTATTAAAAAGTTATGGGGGTCGGAATACGGCGATGTAAAAAAAAAAAGATCTTCTTTGTTAAAAGTTTTAAGAGTATTAAAACACAAAAAAAACGATACAAATGTGGTATCTTTGTAATTGTACTGACTCTAAGATTGAAGGGCACAGGTCAATTTTGTCACAACTCTGGTGTAGTTGCGATATGTTTCCAATTCCATCCCATTGGAATTTTTTTCCCGCTTCCCACTACATTGTATGCCATATTAAATGGTGCCATTAAAAATACAACTACTTCCGCAAAAAAACCTAGCCCTCACATGGCTACGTGAATAGAAAAAGTTATGGCTCCGTAAAAACAGGAAAGAAAAATGAAAACAAAAAAATGGAAAAACCTCCAGTATTTAATGGGGTTAATACACTGCCACCTAACAAACTAGCATTGTGGCCACACAGGCAAGAAACCTGTCCCGGTCTAGTCTGATGTTTTTGTCTAGAAAATAGACCTCAAGGGGAATTGATGAAGAGACCAAAAAGTCGGAAAAAGCAGAAAAAAGTCACAAAACCACTGTTTGCAACATTTTTAGACCAAAAACGTAACTGGCTTGATATATATCCCCTATAGTTCATAAGAACATACCTCTCCACATGTTTGCAAAGTCACAGGCAACAAGGAAAACAGCAGGTTCTTGATGTGTTTCGCTATGAGTAGCTTTGTCAGGAGCACAATATATTAACTCCTTTGCACATGTTCCCATACATGTATGTGGGGGAATACAGTCTCTTGCTGCATCCCCATGTGCATGTATGTGATGTGATTGGACGAAAAATGATGGCGGATTAACCCTTCACATGTTTCAGTCAGCGCTGACCACGGCACGTGCTGGGATTACAGAGGGAGGGGGCTCCCTCTGACTCCATTGGCCCTCCATGGGCCGATGGTTGCCATGGCAGCCCCGAGGCCTTACACAGGCATCAGAGCCTGCCATCTATGGCAGCTGTCAATACACTATACTGATAGTTCAATGCAGTACAATACTGCATGTATTGTACTGCATTGACACAGGGATCAAACCCTGAAAAGTTGAAGTCCCACAATGGGATAAAAATAAAAAGTAAAAAAAAGTGAAAAAAGGTGTTTTTTAATCATGAAAAATTAAAAGTTGCAGGTTAAAAGAAATACCCTTTCATCTCATAAAATCATGTACAATAAAATAAATAAATAAACAGACATATTAGGTATCGCTGCCTCTGTGATGACCGGCTCTGTAAAAATGTCACATGATCTGCCCTGTTAGATGAACCCCGTTTAAAAAAAAAAAGAAAACTGTGCCAAAATAGCTATTTTTTGTCACCTTGCCTCACAAAAAGCATAATAGAGAGCAATCAAAAAGTCATATCCACCCCAAAATAGTAACACTGAAACCATAACCACAGCCCACAAAAAACAAGACCTCACACAAGACAATCACCTTAAAAACATAAAAAATATGGCTTTCAGAAAATGGCAACTAAAAAACTAGATTTATCTTAAAAACCTGCTCTATAAAAACAACACTGATGTATCCTGTTAGGACTACTCCGTAAAAAAAATACAAATGGTGCGACAATAGTCATTTTGTGGTTACATTGTCTCACAAAAAAGGTAATATTGAGTGATCAAAAATCATTTGTACTCCAAAACAGTACCAATAAAACATTTACCTTATCCGGTAGTTTACAAAATGTGGTCACTTTCTGGGAGTTTCTACTGTAGGGGTGCATCTCTTCAAATGCAAAATGGCAACTTAAAATTATCCCAGTGTCCAAAATCCATATGGCACTGCTTCCCTTCTGTGTCCTGCTGTGTGCCCATACAGCAGTTTACTACCACATATGGGATGTTTCTGTAAACTGCCGAATCAGGATAATAAATATTAAGTTTTGTTTCGCTGTTAACCCTTGCTGTGTTACAGGAAAAATGAATAAAAATGGAAAATCTGCAAAAAAAGGGGAAATTTAGAAATTTCACCTCCATTTTCCTTTAATTTTTATGGAACACCTAAAGTGTTAACAAAGTTTGTAAAATCATTTCTGAATAATTTGAAGGGTGGTAGGTTCTAAAATGGAGTCATTTATGGGTGATTTCCACTATGTAAGCCCCCACAAAGTGACTATATAACTGAATTAGTGGGTTTGGAAAAGCCTTCTAACGTCCAAAAAATATAATGACATTTACAAAATGATGCCAACATAAAGTAGACATATGGAGAATGTTAAGTGATAACTATTTTATGAGGTATCACTATTCTTCTTAAAAGCAGAGAAATTCAAATTTAGAAAATAGCGATTTTTTTCCAAATTTTCCAAAAATTTGGGATTTTGTTAATAAATAAAAGTAAAACATATTCACATATAGACTCATATTTACCACTAACATGAAGTACAATGTGTCACGAGAAAACAGTCTCAAGTCAGAATCCCTTGGATAAGTAAAAGCATTCCAGAGTTATTACCACATGTGAAACATGTGACATTTGCAATATGTGGCTTGGTACTTATGGTGAAAACTGGCTTGGTCTTGAAGAGGTTAAAGGGGTTCTCCGGGATTTTCATATTGATGGCTTATCCTCAGGGTAGGTCATCAATATGAGATCAGTTGGGGTCTGACTCCTGTTCGAGTAAGCGGAGTGCTAAGCTCTTACCAAACATAGTGCCGTCCATTGGATAGTGGCTGTATTTGATATTATAGCTCAGCAATGTTCACTTGAATGGGACCAACCTGACATCACATGGCCTTGGAAGGGACCTAAGCACTCATGGAGGGCCTTGGTCTCTTCATAAAACTAATTGGCAGGGGTTCAGGGACTAGGACCACTGCAGATCTCATATTGATGACCTATGCTAAGGATAGACCATCAATATGAAGATCCCAGAAAACATTCCTTTAAGAAACCAGGGGTATATAAATTAAAACTGTATGGGTTAGCAACAGTAATTTTTGCCCACTGGTTGTATCTTTTATCTGGTGAAAGTTGTTTCATTGTAGTGAAGTTTAATATCCCTTTTTCTAATCCTGAGCAAACCCTTGTGCAGAATGATATTTAAAACAATTTTGGTCCAACTGGGATATCATTAAACATCTGCTGATGTCACAAGGTACGTCATTCTATGTGCATCAACATGAAGACAAGTCGGAGGGTGGAAAGGTTAGTCGACTGAATCGAACAAAGTAGCCCTTCTGTCATCAGTCTTCTCCTGAGACACTGGGGGAGCAGGCAGAACATATGGCTGTGGCTCATGGTGACTGATAGACTTGGTGCATCTTGCTAGACATGGTAGACACTTTACGTTATGCCATCTCATGGTTTACTTACTTTCAAACAATATTTTATGCCCAAATTTGGTGCAGTTTTGTCCATGTCCAGTTTCCTACATGCTTTTCAAAACTCGTCTAGTGAGGCACATAAAGAAATCTGACACAGGTTACTTTGGAACAGTTTGATTCTGGGCAACCCAGCAGCTCTGGATCTCAGCTCGATGCCTAGTTTGAACAATACAAGGTTAATGTTGGTAGATCCCCTTTAAAACCAAAGTAAAAAAGCAAATGTTGTTGAAATATCAGGCTTATCTCACCATTGCCTTCAGGAGATAACCTCAGGTTACTTAATGTCTTGTGAATGTTCAAGCATTCTTTTTCTTTGTTTTTGTTGTTGTTTCCTAAGACATGAACCACATCAATTTTCCTAAACACAAGTTCAGAACTTTTTATGTTACTATTTCTTCTCTCCCAGAGTTGGCACATACCTTGAAACCTGCCTGCAGGCCCTCCACCCAGACCTTCAAGTACTCTAGGTGTGGTAGTTTAACATGATGAAACATGGTGGGGTTGTTATTTAGAACAG
This sequence comes from Rhinella marina, assembly GCA_900303285.1. Lineage (NCBI taxonomy): Eukaryota > Metazoa > Chordata > Amphibia > Anura > Bufonidae > Rhinella > Rhinella marina. The sequence goes on from ONZH01008689.1 coordinate 90,841, forward strand.
GTCATGAAATGTTGGTCTCCCACACCATACATGTTGTGGACAGTATTGCAATGTTCCCTCTTTATGCTTGCCCTGTAAGTTAGATATTGTGTAGATCAGGCATGCTCAACCTGCAGACCTCCAGCTGTTGCAAAACTACAACTCCCAGCAGGCCCAAACAGCCTACAGTTATCAGCCTACAGCAGGGCATTGTGGGAGTTGTCATTTTACAACAACTGGGGGCCGCAGGTTGAGCATGCATGGTGTAGATGATTGTAATGGGAGATGAAAGCATGTGCATTATCTGCTTTTAGTTGGGTTATCAATATAATTAGAAACAAACAAAATATGATATGATTGCAACTCAAAGGTTTTTACTTTTCCTGTTGTCAACTTTGTAAAAATGACATTGGATGCCGGTGGTATTCAGCATATGCTGAATTCAGCGATTTCAACTTTGTGTTCCTATACCGGAACAGAAGAACGGAATTTCGCCATTAAAATGAACCTAGGCTAATTTCTAATTTAATAGTATAAGGCTATTTTTACATTCCACTCAATGGATTATTCTATATAGAGTTTATTTCCTTCGTTTGGATTAGTGAGGCCTTGTTTCTGAGACTCTTTTCTCAGTTTTTATCCAAAGAACTAAAACACCTTGACAGTTGCTTAGCTTTTTCTTAAAACTACAAAATCTATCACACCTTAGAGTTGAACAAAGAGGTGAACAATGGTATTCGCTACTCATGCTTGTGAACAATTTTATGGCTTAAAGGGGGTTTCCCATAAATGGCATTTCTCATATTCAGTGTATAATTGTCTATTCATTTTTGTATAAGTATGAGTCTTCTGAGGGAATGGAGCAGTGGTGAGCATGAGAGGTCAAGCTTGTGCACCGTTCACAGGGGGACTTGGGGACACCCACTCTGTTGATCGATAGGGATCCTAGTGGTCAGACTTGTGGATAGGTGATAAATGAAAACCCCTTTAGGGATAAAACAGAGCAGCAATAAATGGCCAGTTTCAATCAGGAAAACCAAATTTGTATTCCTTATAATTCAGGTTGGGGCAGTAGAGATCTAGCTTTTTTTTTATATTGTTGACTTTTAACCAGTCTACTCTCCGTTATATTTACTATAGGTTTTATGATTTATTTGACTGTTTATAATGTAATTATAGTTACTTTTATTAATGGAATATGATCTTCTTTTATTATGTTTGTTCCATGTTTGTACACCTACTTAAAAATGTTTAAATATACATTTATTATGTACTGGTCCACAACTACAACCTCTAAAATAGGCCAGCTCTGCATTCATAGTTCTGCTAGGACTGAGTATGGACTTCATATACATGTTATGATGTAAAATCACAGTGATGGAAAATGGTGACAATATAAATAGATATATGCTGCCTAAGTATATACACTAAATGGACACAAGTATTGGAACATATACACATTACGCTCACAGGAGCTTTTATGACATATTCTAATTCCATAGGCCTTAAAGAGGTTGTCCACTTTTTATATTGATGAATAAATAGTATTCTATCAATTGATCAGCTGTTTGAAGGGAAGACCGCGCTCATACGAGCCCAAGAGTCGACCCCCGCCTATCTGATATTGATGGTCTATCCTGAGGATAGGTCATGAAAATCAAAATAAAAAAGTGGACAACCTCTTTAATATGGAGTTGGTCCCCCATTTGCAGCTAAAACACCTTCCACTATTCTGGAAAGGCTTTCTACAGGATTTTGGATGTGAGTTTTTCCCATTCATCCAGAGAAACCTTTGTGAAGTCAGGTACTGAAGTTGGATGGGAAGGCTTGGCTCACAATCTCAATTCCAACTCATTCCAAAAGTCTTCGACAGGGATCCGGTTAGGGCTCTTTGTGAGACAGTCAAGTTCTTCTACACCAAACTCATTCACCATGTCTTTATGGACTTAGTTTTGTGCACTGGGACACAGTCATGATGGAACAAAAAAGGGCCTCCAAAGTTTTTGTACTGATTTGCTGTTGTGCTGTAACTTTATGTAGTCTGTCACTTCGTGGCTGAGTTGCTGTAGTTCCTAAATGCTTGCACTTTGCAATAAAACATCGCACAATTGATTGTGGAATATATTAGAGGGAAGAAATTTCACAAGCTGACTTGTTACAGTGGTGGCATCCCATTACAGGTCCACACTGGAATTCATTGGGCTGTTTAGAACGAGCTATTCTTTTATAAATGTATGTAAAGGCAGACTGCATGGCTAGGTGCTGGACTTTATACACCTGTGGCAAGGGGACTGAATGAAATACCTTACAAAGAAAAAAAAAGGGGATTTCAGATCACCTGGACGATTTGGTGGACGGGCCCAGATAATTTTGTACAAAATATATTTGCCAAGAATCTCTAATTTACCAAACAAGCATAGCATTAGCTCCAGAATACTTCATATCTCTATGGCATTTTTGCTTTATCTGGTTAGCAGTGTGCCATTGCATTGTATGTATTTTTCTGAATGAAACACCTGAATTCAATGATTAAGAGCTGTTCCCCAATACTATTATCCATATAGTGCATCTATACTCTGCAAAGAACCTGTCCAACAGTTTTATGGCCTGATAAGCCATGTTACTATTTGACATTAAACCTGAGTATATTATCTCAGATCTAGTCACTAGTTTTAAGTTTATTGATCATAACTGGTCAGCTGTATTGTGATTCATGCACTGATGATTTCAGGAACTCATGCAGCTGCTATGCTAACAAGAGGTAAGATCTGACCAAGGGGTAGTCTTTTTCTCCTACAAGGCATGGGCAGAGTTTGAGGGGCAACAGCACCATTGGAGGCCAGTTTAATGGTTGCTGCATTGTATGTGTTAAAGTTCAGAATTGCAGGTGTTAGTAAGGGGTTGAAGAAAAGACGGAGACACTAGGAAGTGCAGCTTCAAATTTACTGTCTTTAACGAGAGGTACAGTTTCTTGCACAGAGATTCCAGACTGGTGGATAGTGATAGTCTCCTCAGTGCACAACAATTTCTCAGGTGCCAGAACCATGTGATCTCAGGCTGTTGGATCTCTCAGTATCCTCATTACCGGGCTAATTGCCAGCTGAGTGCTCTGGTGGCACCTGCCCCACCGGAAAGGAGGGGGTGGGGTGGTGAATAAACAATAAATTGAAAAAAACACAATACCAGTTCTGTCATACTTGTCTGGCAGACTAATGGTAAGATGTAAATGAAGGTATCTATCCATTTAGGCATATCACATGGAACAACAGTCCAGAACGGGATCAGATTCCAGATGCTGCTGCAAAATGAATGTTCACATCCTGAACCTTACCTTCAGACGGCCATATACCCTAGAGATGTTCCTCACACCATTCTCAACATGACTTGTTTCATCTCACTCGTCAGGACTCTTCATAGGATGCTATGGAGACTATAGTAGGCTCTAAAAAACAAGGCTATAACACAAGCGGCAAATGTACAGCCAGTGGGCTCAGGCTAGCAAGTAATCCTGTGTTGGCCACCACTATTCATAAGAAAACAATTCCAACATAGGATTACTAGGTAGCCTGAGCCCACTGGCCGTTTGGCTTATTTGGCACCCTGACTTGTAAAGGGACCCGTTATGTAAATTGGCCATCCATGTTATAGCCTTATTTTTTAGAGGCTACTATAGTCTCCTGCTATCCCCTGAGGAGTCCTGATGAGTGCGACAAAACATGCCATGTTGGGAATGGTGTGAAGGACATCCCTAGGGTATATGGTCATCTGAGGGTAAGGTTCGATATGGAGACACCTTTATTAGATTGGGTGCTTTGTATTAGGTAAGGTGCTATACAGCCCCCTTCCCTTCATCTTGTAGAGTGTACTATCAATAGTAACATCACCCGATACTATTCATTTTGCAGTAGCATCCGGCATCTGATCCCATTCCGGACTGTTGTTCTAGATGATGTATCCAACTGGACAGATACCTGCATTTACATCTTACCATTAGTCTACCAAACTAATGGTAAGACCAACCCTGGTTGGATTCTTTTTTTTCATTTATCGTTTATAAAAGAGACAGTGTATCTGGTATCTCTTCTTTATAGCAGTGTTCTAATTATCGTGGGTTGTTTTAACCCTTGTTTTTTTTAGTGATACCATTAAACGTTACATTTTAGTATTTACCCCCACTATTGTTTTGCCTGTGATACATTTTCAAGAGGAAAACTAGAGGAAAGGCGCAACATATGATGATAAAAAAGATGTTCCAGAGTTGCTATTCCAAGGAGAAGGCATTTATTTACTAAATCAGGAAAGGTGAGGGTCCAACACCAGGCACCCCCACCAATCAGCTGTTTCGGGTAGCCACCGAGAAACTATACAGTGTATGCAGCTCACTATACAGTGGAATTTCTGGTGCTGGTTAACTGCAGCTCAGCTTCCACTCATTTGAATGACCCCATCACAGACATTTCTGGCTTTGCAGTTGCCCAAAACAGTAGATTGGTAGGGGTGCTGGGTGTGATGCTACCCGTGATCTGATATTGATGAGGTATCCTGAGGATAGGTCATCAGTATCTGTAGCCCAGACAGATACATGGCAAAAAATCTGGAACAAAAATATAGTGTGTAATTTCCTGTTGCCTATATAATAACCTATTCTGCAGCACTGAGCAGACATAGCCAGGTTCATGGGAGGCCAATGAAATTGTCAGTTTGTCTTTAGAACTGTGGGAGGAAATTCTTGCAGACTCTGTGAGAATCCATACAGATATTGGTTTTGGTCAGATTTGTACCCAGGACCCAAGTGCTGTAAGGTAACGTCATTGAGCCATTAATTTTTGAGCAATTAGACCAAAATGATCATATGATCAAATAATTCAACTTCAGTTTTAGTTTTTCTTTTTCAGAATCTTTGTGTGCAGTATTGTGGTGTTCTGGATCAGCTCTTTTCTGTAATGAAGAACACAAAGGTCCAGGCAACAGAAGAAGAGCTGGAGATGTAAGAGTTAAGCATGTGAAAGTTAGTGAAAGGTGTTAGATGGGAGGAGGATTATTACAAGACCTGAAGTTAGGGAGTGGAGCAGGAAACCCTGTTGGTGTTAGCTGAGAATGGAATGTTTAAAAGTACGGGGGCTTGTCATTTCCAGGATAAGGGCGGCTGCAGTCTGGTGGGGCTGTGGGAAGTACTGACACCATCAGCCTGCCCACTCATAGAATACACTGAGGAAGCCTGACCAAGAGGGTATAGGTCACTTGTGGCATTCTGGCCAGAGATTGTGACGGATAGTGGAGCTGCATATCCTGAGTTTCCAGTGCTGAATTCAGACTATGTAACTAAGGGTGTGCTCCAGGATGCTGGGTGTGTGTAGTGCGTGGGCTGCTGTTCTCAAATGATAGTGGGTGGGGATTGCTGCTTTTCATTCTCTTTTCCTTTCTCACCTTTAAGAGGTGTAGCTGGATTGTCGTAGAGTGCAGCACAATGAAGAACTAGTCTGTAAAACAAACGATACCTATTATCTCAGATGTCCCATCTTTCCCAGGTCTTGCCATTACCTCATGCTTTCATGAGGCTTTAACTATGCAGTGTACTAAGAATTATCGTCACAGCAAAGAGAAGACTACTAGAATATACAAAAATATATTAATCAATTTACTTACCTAAAGCAAGATACCGGTAGATCAAAATCTGGTCCACACATAGACAGTGGTGCACTTTGGTGAGCACATGTGAGTGATGTCATAGAAGTACTCAGAGGATGTCTCAAGTTTGTTCCACTGCTTGTTTCCCTCACTGCCATGCTGTATCCTCTCACTGTGTGACACATGCTGAGCAACCAGATTTCTTTTTATATAGGAAAAACTATCTAAAGTGAGACACTGGTAGATCGAAACCTGGTCCACACATAGACAGTGGTCCACTTTGCTGAGCACATGTAAGTGATGTCATAGAAATGCTCAGAGGATGTCTAGAGTTTGTTCAACTGTTTGTTTCCCTCACTGCCAAGTTGTGCCGTCTCACTGTGTGACACATGCAGAACAGCCAGATTTATTTTCTTTTTTTAAGGAAAAACTATCTAAAGCGAGACACTGGTAGATGGAAACCTGGTCCACACATAGACATTGGTCCACTTTGCTGAGCACTTGTGAGTGATGTCATACCGGTGCTCAGAGGATGTCTACAGTTTGTTCCACTGCTTGTTTCCCTCACTGCCATGCTGTGCTGTCTCACTGTGTGACACATGCAGAACAGCCAGATTTATTTTCTTTTTTTTAAGGAAAAACTATCTAAAGCGAGACACTGGTAGATGGAAACCTGGTCTACACATAGACATTGGTCCACTTTGCTGAGCACTTGTGAGTGATGTCATACCGGTGCTCAGAGGGTGTCTACGGTTTGTTCCACTGCTTGTTTCCCTCACTGCCCTGCTGAACAGCCAGATTTCTTTTTTTTATAGGAAAAACTCCATTGTATGTCTTTCAAGGCTTTACAAAGCCTTGAAATATTTAAAAGTGCCTTACGATACTAATGCTATATGTATTACATTCATTATCCATTCCACTATTATTTTATATTATTTTTTATTATATTATTGTTTATTTTGATGAGCATATAACTTATTGTGGACAGAATCCACCAACTAAATCTTCACTGTCATTTTTCATACTCATTTATTAAGACTGACGTTTTAGACTCACTGCTGTGGGAGTTACAAAAATAGTAATAGCAGTGAATGAAGAGTGCACTGCACAAGGGCGGCCACCTATCCATTCAGTGGTATAGGACTGCTGGAAGTAGCCAAGCCGTTGCTATTTTTAGAATTCCCATAGGAGTGAACGGAGGGTGGCTGCGCATGCGCATCACTCTCTGTTCACTTTGTGGCCCTGTTCTGGAGACAGAGGTGGGACCAGCACCTATTCTCCATTGATAGGCCAACCCATTCTTGTAAGGATTTTTAGTAAAAAATAAATAAAAAATGTATATATATATATATATATATATATATATATATAAATACACACACTTTTTTTTTTTTTACTGATGCGGACACTGTTTCATTCACAAAGTCACATGCAAACACTACTAACATAAATAATACTAAAATACATTACTTCTATACTTACTATATATGAGCATTTTTGATCAAAATTGTGTTGGGCTCATCTACAAGATGGCTTCTGCAGATGGGAACCTAACACTCAGAATTGCCTGTCCTGGACCGAAGCCTACAAAATTCAGGGCAGTGTAGGATCTAACTATAGTTTACTCTATTTAAAAGCCCTGGCAGGAGTGCCCGGTCCATACAGGGTCAGCCACTCCCTCATATGTACACTGTAAAAAATTAGACCAGTAACTCCAAACAATATGAAATAAAGTACAGGTGCACACTCCCATGGCTGCAAAGCAAAAGGAAGCAAACACTATATGCAGCAGCACACTACTCCATGACAAAGGCACAAGGCTTTTAAATACAGTGTACTATAGCTGGATCCTACACTGCCCTGAATTTTGTAGGTTTAGGCCCAGGAGAGGCAATTTTGATATATGTGTTGGAAGCCACCTTGTCGCTGGTAAATGGGCCAGACGCAACTTTGATCAAAAATGTGCGCAAAGTGCTTCAAGTTTTCATATATAGCATAAAGTATAGCAGCAATGCAAATCATTATATGCTTGCATGTGTCTTTGTGCATGAGCAGTGTGCTGCTACATACTGTACAGTGTTTGCTTTTGCTTGTAGGCCATGGTAGGGTGCTCCTGTACTTTATTTTTTATTGTTTGGAGGTGCTTGTCTAATTTTATTTTTTTACATAGTTCTCATTCTGTGCACATCAGCCGTAACATAAGGCACTGTAATAGCTCTTAACATGTTACATCTCTGTAATAAGTCCATCTATAATCCATACAAATATGATGTTCTGTGGGGAGAATCCCATTTGTCTGTTCCACTTATAATTTATGGCTGATTCTGTCATTAACCCCTCGACTTCTTTACACCACAAGGGAGCTTTTTATTAGTATGAAATATTGTTTCCTATTTTTCTGTTATCCAAACCTGGGCACATCCTAAAGTCATATAGCAACATCTCGAGACACACATAGGGACTAAAGAAAAACGTGCTAACTCTGAAAGAAAGACTTTTTATTCGGGCATATAGGACAGATCTAGAGTCTTCCTTTAAACCTGCAAAGTCGTGTGATGTCTCAGTACATGTCAAATATTTTGAGAATTCCGGCAACTTCACAGTTCATGTAAACCTCACTTTTCTGCAGCTGAGCATTTCTATATGGAAAAGCACAATGTCGCGTGTAGGTAGTTAATGAGGTGCCGGAAAATGAACGCAATTCTTATCTCTATCTCTTTATCCGATTGACACATGAAAGAGCGGTAAATTACATAGCAGGATACAGACATGAAGAGGTATTGCCATTCTTGTGAAATCTGCTCTGATGGCGTTGCTATGTGATTACGGCAGTTCACTTTGCTGATTATATTATGAGCACAGGTACAAAGATTACAGTACATCTGTGAAGCCGGTTTCTGAGGTTTTAAGCGTAGTGGGAAAACATCCATATTCCCCAGCCATTTCCACTGTGCTGAGTGCTGTTTTTTGTCTTCCATTGAAGTTGTTCTAGAACACGAAGTCTGTAGAGCGATTGACTCTTATACAAAACGTAATTGTACAGGCCGCCGCTGATAACACATTGACACGGATAACTGAACGGATTACACTAAATCAGACATTAGCAATTGACCAGGGGCTGATTACGTCCAATCATCGACATCACTTACGGTATATATCATACCTGCGCAGTTTTGATGTCGTTTCCCTTATTCTTAAAGGAGTGAGACAACTTTAAGAGCATTAATGCATGTCAGAATGAGTCGGTAATTACTGTGATTCAGTCAGCTCTGCTCTTGTTTTTTTTTCATTACCCACCACTGAGAAATACTTACATTTTAAAGGAGAAAAATACATTTGGAATTAGTCATGAGAGCATGATTCAGATCTGCCACATCCCTGTCCTCCTTCGTAGTTTAGGAACTTTAGTTCTTTTTACTCCGCAATGGAAAATAATTAGGCAAGCAAACGTTTTCATGTAAGGTTATAACATTATGTAATTGCCCAAAAATTAACAGCTTTTGCTTTTGATTTGGTCGGAAGCATGCCGTTGGCTTGGATGAGACATTCCAGCTAGTAAACCTTGGCCATAAAGTCGCCACGTTAGAAGATATATCTTTGTCATCGATTGTCCTTTGAGTTTGTGCCACAAGGAAACTATGCGAAGCTGAGGGTTGCAGGGACAATATATCAAAGACATAAGCCATTTTATCGTCAGAAGACGCTAGACCGTATTCTAGGCTTTGGTGATCAGTTATGAATTGATCAGAATGATACAAAATAATACATATCTTCAGTTTTATAGTTCATATACTCCACAAGTAGCATACTATTGGCAACGGGTAAAAGTAACCAGCAAAAGATAAGATTATGATACAGGAACAAATAGTGCAGAACATAGGCAGTTTTATACTGCAGCAACTCCAAAGTCATATTCTAGGGGATGCAGAGGAATTGATTGTCAGTCATCAAGCATTTATCCAAAAATTCACAGCACTGAAATAAATCCGAAGCAGTTAATCCATATCTTATTATGAAAAATTCAAACTTCCAAAGTATGATCAAAACGTATAAAATAAGTCATGAGTCATAGAAATGCCACTGTATATATGAAGCCTAACGTTTCGGTCCGTGCGGACCTTCCTCAGCAGATAGATCTGTGGCCAGACTGCTGTTGGAACGTACTCGCATGGATTGCCAAAGCTTTATTGAAGGACAGACGTAAAAAGGGTAGATAAGGAAGGAGAGGTTTATCAGTCTGCTTCATCGACTTCTGATCTATACAAGATGGACTAGACTCTAAGCAGGCTGTGGATCAGCCTGCAACAGTCCAGAAAAGACATGTTTTCCCCCCACAAAATGAGGTGATTCCTGACTAGCCAGATAGCATCCTTAAACCAGTTCATAAATAACCAGGTCTCCTGGATTGCCCCAAATGTGTGAATCTCAGGAAGTAGTCCACAGGACACCTATGTATATGCTATGCTGTTCCTGGACTCAGAGTCTTTGAGTTCATATACCAGGGCATCCAAAAAACCCTGTGAACGGGTGTAAACACCCAAATGAGGATCCAATAGCCTATACCACATGAGAAGACACCAGTGCTATAAATGGTACATGTTTGTTGTTACCCTGTTACAGATTTTGCATTGTCTGTTTGGGCAGAAGTCTACAAAGTTCTGGCAGCAGATGACAACATTATCGATTGAAATGTATCTTCATGTTCACCAGCCTCATTAATGATGCATGGAGTAGCCTATTTGAGTCATTTTAGGGAATTGTATTGGCAAGCAGTGACCTAATTTAATTCTATTATCATTTACCCATACCCCCCTCCATCTCTTCTAGCCTTGCAAGCAGGAGGGATCTGAACATAAGCCTGCAGGGTTGCCAGAAATTCCCCAAATTCCATGCATTCCTGTAGGGTTATTGGATCAATTCCTCTTGCAAACTGGTTGTTTTTGATCATATAGTTGTATTGGGGAATTGCTATTCATGCAGCCGGCTACAATAATTCTTAAAGTTGCTTCAAGGCTGGAGATCCACTTTAGTTTTTTTTCCATACTGAGTGGCATATATTATGGAAAATGTATTGATAGTTTAGAAAGGGCAGTAATCTGCATTAGCCTAAACTGCACACATTGCTACATATCTACCAAGATGGCACAAGTGGCCTAATATGTTTGATACAAACATAGGATATACTGTGATTTGTGCGGTAAGACTAGCAATAGCTGCTTTATCCTAGGTAGGATTCATTCCTCATCTGCTTGGATTGGGCAGCATGGTGGCCCAGTGGTCAGCACGGGGCCTTAGAGTGGTAAGGTCCTAGGTTTGAATCCAACCATGGACAACATCTGCATGGAGTTTGTGTGTTTGCATGGGTTTCCTCCAGTGAGCCCCATTGGGGACAAACTTGATGCTAATGTCTGTGGAATGTAGCAGTGCTATATAAGTGCATAAAATAAAATGATAGAAGTATGGAGATGTGATTCCATTGGGAAAATAACCATATTACATTCAAAATTCTGTATTTGGTCAAAATTATTCCATCCAGCATCTGATAGAGAGTCAGAATATTTCTGGATTAACATAACAATGCTAGATAATCTGGGATTTCACAAGATCAGGAGCAGTAGATTTATCATGTGAGTAAGATTTATTTATACCATCATTACATTTTGAGCAGTCTTGATATCCAAGTTTCAGCTAGTTGATAATCCAGACTTTGCAATAATCTTGCACCTGTAATGCAGGATTAACATGATTTTACTATATATTTATGAGCAGTCTATGGCTGCACAACCCAACCAGTGCATTAATAGATTAATCAGCAGGTTGAGTTTGGAGGGGCACCTGAGCGCCTGTAAGCTGCCTGCCTGTGCTTTCCTGTGGTGGTTGGCTGCAGTGTTAATTTTAGATCGGAAACGCACTGAAGTGCCATACTGAGACATTTCAGGAGTGATTAGCTTTTCCCCTAATGACTGTTATGAACTGAATTATCATAACTGATAGCTGAAATGTTCACACTTGCTTTGAAGTGTCAGTTTATTGCAGCAGACATTTTTGTGGAAGGTGTGCCCTTTTTATTGATACAATACTAAAGTACACATTTCACATTCTTTTGTCATGAGTCACCAATGTATAGAGGCAGTTAGCACTGTTTTACCACATTAAAATTCCCTGCCTTTTGCATGTTAAAACCCATGACAGGCCTCATACCTGCCATATCTTCTTCTTAATAAAAAGAGAGGACCCAACATTTTTTCAATTCTTGACATAGCGCAAATGATTCACTTGAGCTTTCTTGCAGGAGATCAAAATTGTAACTATTGAATGCAGAATAGCTTCATACATAAGTAATGGACTGAAAATGGCAGTTTTGGTGTAGTATCTAGAATGCAGATAAAGTACCTCGACATCTATAGAGAGTCAATGCCTTCGGTCGGGGTGCACCACCAATGAGGCCAGGTGAGGTGATCGCCTCAGGCAGCACCAGGTAGGGGCAAGAGGGGGACAGCAGAGGGCCATGGGCAATGAGTGCTTTCATTGTGACAAAGGGGTTAGGTTAAGAAATTGACATGGGGGCGGGGTTCCGTTTCAGGTTTCACCTCAGGCAGCAGAAAGGCTAGGTGCACCTCTGTCTTCGGTACTGTCTTAGGCTCCATTCACATGTCTGTGTGTGATTGCGGATCTGCAAAACACGGACACCGGCCATGTGCGTTCCGCAATTTGCGGACCGCACATGGCCGGCTCTATAATAGAAATGCCTTTTCTTGTCTGTGTATTCGGACAAAAATAGGAAATGTTCTATTTTTTTGCCGGGCCGCGGAATGGAAGTACGGATACGGACACTGTGTGCCGTCCGCATCTTTTGCGGGCCCATTGAAAATGAATGGGACTGCACCAGTTCCGCAATTCTGCGGAACGGATGTGGACACATTCTGCGGATGTGTGAATGGAGCCTTATTAAACAATCCCACAATTATTAACCCTCTACATGCATTGATCATTAATAAATCCAAGTGCATACGGGAGAATCCTTTGGATTTGGTACAAGTATGTTTTTATGGCCAGTCATACAGACTACAGTGCTGTTACAGCATGGTGGCTCAGTGGTTATGACTGGTGCCTTGCAGCAATGGGGTCCTAGGTTAGAATCCAACCAAGGACAAGATCTGCACGGAGTTTGTATGTTCTTTCCGTGTTTGTGTGGGTTTCCTCCAGGTACTCCAGCTTCCTTCTACACTCCAAAGATATACTGATATGGAAATTAGATTGTGAGCCCCACGGGGGCAGTGAGTGATGATAATATCTGTAGAGCGCTGCAAATAAATAGATAGGAGATGGTGACATGAGCATCATGGTTTCTATACTAAGGGTAGAAAAAGTAGATTTTTTTATACTGAGTATTATTTATGTAGCAACAAGCACTCCCGGAGGGGGAAATACTTACAAGCTACGTAATTATAACAATAACATAATTATAACATTTCACTGACAAGAAGCAATAGAAAGAAAGAAAATGGATTAAATGGGTAGAGACAGGGAAAGAGAGGAATAAAAGTATGTGCCCATGGGTTAGGACATGGGGACAGATATAGCAGTAAAAAGATTGTAAAACTCAATGGAATGTGCATTACCTGGTGACTTTCCAGCGTTAGCAGTTCATATAGTGACAGGAATGATAATGACATTACATATATAGAGCTAAGATATTGCACCAAGGAGGCGTTAAACATGCAAAAGAACAGAGAGTGAAAAATACATCTATATTTGCAATGCTAGAAAGGGGAAATGGGGTGGGGGGGACGATAGATAGATAGATAGATAGATAGATAGATAGATAGATAGATAGATAGATATAATAGATATAATAGATAGATAGATAGATAGATAGATAGATAGATAGATACTCTCAAAATGGCAGCACAAGAGAAATAGCAAAAGAAAAATTACAAAAAAAGAAAGTCAGGAAGCACTCTCACCATTAAAAAGCTTGAAAGGCTCCAGTATACAGCTGAAATGTCGCGCTTCCAGCATGGGTGAATAAATTCTATAATTTTTAATGAGAGTGCTGCCTGACTTTTTTTTTTTTTTTTAGGTAGATAGATAGAAAAGAATTGATAGATAGTATGGATGGATAGATAGATAGATAGATAGATAGATAGATAGATTGATAGATAATAGATAGATTGATAGATAATAGATAGATATAAAGCAGAAAGCGAGGCAGCACTCCGGTTCGGTGATAAAATGAAGGACCCTTTATTCCCAATATTGCATATCGCATATTGGGAATAAAGGGTCCTTCATTTTTTCACCGAACCGGAGTGCTGCCTCGCTTTCTGCTTTATATATAACATTGGCACATCATCCTGAGCCAGGAGAGATTGCACCCCTTGGATATTTTTGTGATTTGTGCTGCTGTTTTGTTATGTTTCTAGATAGATAGATAGATAGATAAAAATAGATAGTATGGATGGATAGATAGATAGATAGATAGATAGATGTGACATTCACTTTAATCCTCTTTATTTTCTGAGCATTACAGGAAACCGTGTAAAACTAACTAAAGTAAAATAAGATAAACAAAACTAAATTCATTATTTAACCCAAAATATTTTCTATCAGAAACAGAAATTTGTGTACAGTTGATTTAAGTAAATGGTGATGTAAATGATGTGGTCAGTTTTTAGGCAGAATTTGGTTGTTTATTAACCCATCTTAGGATCCCAGACTATGATGCTTCAGATGCAACACTGTAAATACCATATTGTGCAAAGGTGTTGAATAGAAACCAAAATCAATTTTATATTTCTAGCAGACTTTGATAATTAGGAAATTGTTGATTTTGCATACATCAAATGAAAAATAGAATACTTGAATGCAAAATAAATCACACTGGAAGACAATCCACCATTTCAGGGAAAGTGGTAGAAAGTGTAGGTACTGAGATAAATTGCCATTATGGGGATCTAGAGAACAGTATAAGGTTTTTACTTTTGTTATTTAACCTTTTCCTGAACCTGGAATGTGTTTGGTATCTGTATTTTTTTCCTGGCTGTTTTTTCATCCTTTTGGCATTGTGTATGGTCTCTATTTGTTGTAATGGCTTCTTTACATATTTGTATATTTCACTGTAATATAGTTTTGTTTCATGTTTTAATTTCTATGTATTTCTAGGTCTGTTGCCTCTAATTTATCTTTTACAGTTTTGGCAAAATCCACCAGCTGTTCACATCTCTAATGGATGTTCTTGATTGTTGCTATGTTGGCCATTCCTCGTGTGCTGTGTATATCTTCATACCTTTCTGATTAATATAACTGTCATGGTTTCAGCTTGGCTGTATACTCTTGTTTACCATAGAACAGCAGTTTTCTAACGTAAACCAAATTTTTGAAATTCGTTTAATATGGTCAGATGATTGGACAAATGAGCGCAATTGTGAACATTCATTGCCCTGTGTGAAAGTGTCCTGTGATCAACTAAGAGTCAAGCAAACACTTGTTTCTCAACTAATTGTATCTCTTATGTGCACATAAAATTATGGTTTGTGGGTAGTACATCACATGTTGTTAAAGAGCCTCTATCAGAATGATCAACCTTATTAAACCAGGCATATTGTGTGGTAGGGTTTATAATGCTAAGTAAAATAATATATTTCCTTTATATAAAGGGGTAATAATAGGCTGATCCACAGCCTGCTTAGAGTCTAGTCCATCTTGTACAGATATATTACATGAAGCACCAATGTAATTTAATAATGTACTTATTTTATCATAAAGGGGTAATAATAGCTGAGGTATGTTAACTTTAAATGTATCTAAATTACATAGTTGAAGCACCAAGGTAATTTAATAATGTACTTCTTTTATCATAAAGGGGTAATAATAGCTGAGGTATATTAACTTTAAATGTATCTAAATTACCTAGTTGGAGCACCAGGGGGCTGGCCGTAGCCCTAGGAGCAGCTCTAGAGCAACTCCCCTCTGCTCTCTGGACATCTCATTAAGCTCTGTGTTCTCACGGCAGCGCCGATGCTCATTGGCTCGGTGCTTGGGCAGTGAATTAGGTGCTGCTTCCTTGGCTTGGCAAGCAGCAGAAGATCCATTGCGCAAGTGCAAGTCGGATCACTGTCTCAGCGCCTGCGCAGTGGATCCGTTGAGTGTTGCTTTCCAATCTCATCAGATCCACTGCCAAGATGCCGAGTCATTGGGCCTCTGTGCTATCGCAAGAACACAAGGATAGATTCGATGTCAAAGTGCAGGGGGAGTACAGAGAGCACAGGGGCATTGCACTACCGGTGCCTTTAGCACTATAGCCAGCCCCCTGGTGCTCCAATATAAAAGTTTATATATTTTGGCCATTATTAACCCTTTATAGAAACTAAAGATATCATTTTACTCAGCACGATCAACCCTACCAGACAATATTCTTGATTTAATAGAGTTGATCAAGCTGACAGAGGCTCTTTAACAAGGTTTGTGGAAACGAATGACCACTCGATCGATTGTATGTATTGAATGATCCTTCATGTGCTCGTATATTTGGGTAATTATCTGCCCTGAGTAAAAGGTCCTTAAACTTGCCGATTGACTTGCTATGTTATTGATCAGCACTTATTAAAGGACCCTTAAAATTAATTTATTAGCTGTGAAAAGTCCTGAGTTTTTTTAACGCCTACTTTGGCTAATCTATAGTGTGTAGATTTACAATACACTTCTCAGTCCTGCGCATTTGTAGTATGGTTGGATGAATGATTATGTATTTTTCCAGATATCTTATTTTATATTCATTGATATTTAAAAAAAAAAAACATAAAAACAAAAACATAACTGAAATACCATAAAGACTTAAGACCACAAAGTGTGCTATTATTTTTGGTACAATCCATTTTCATAGTGTTTTCTTTTTTAGAATTTTTTAGTACTTTTATTTTATATGCTAGGTCCTAAAATGTTCTGATGATCCCTTTTCATGGGCATTTCGTTAGGCACACAATCTAGCAGTACTTGGTGTCTTCCTCCCTGCTAGTAAAATAATTGTTTCCTTTGTGAGTGGTTTCCTTACGCTGCACTCTATATGTGCCAGACATGTTTCCTGTGAGAGATATGAGCCAGTGGCTGCTCAGTGCTCAGTATCTGTGCCTGTGTGAGGCGTTTCCTGCAGTTTCTCCTGGGCGTTTTTCAGCTCCCGAGCACTGCCTAGTTTTTTTTTTTCTGAATGAGTGTCCTTTGTGTAACCTCAGTAATTCAGAACTTCTTTGATTCAGATGGGACTGCCCTGTTATTTGACGTGATCGCTTGCACCCAGCTGCATGTGATTGGTCAGCCTCTAATTGGTGCTACTCTATAAGACTCCAAGCACTTGAGTTATGCTAGACTTTCTCATTCCTGCCTCTCTGACAATCACACACTTCAGGCAAAGCTGTATGGGAAACTCTGGATTTATCAATTGCATTGACAGAACGCAGGCGCTGCTGGTGGGATTCAAGGACTGGGATTGAATGTGTCTTTCAGGGATTGTGTGCTGCTGGTTAAACCCTCAGGAATTCCAGCTAAAGCTCCTTCTCTAACCATCTCTAGTCAGTTCTGGATGTTGGGAGAAAACCAGAGGAGTTCATGTGTAGAAAGCTGAATAATGTTCTTTTCTCTTCCCTCTAGCATGAAAGAATGAGACTAGAACAGAAGCTGCAAAATTATCTTCTCTTCTATTCGGTGAGTTCTATATGTAAAATATTATCCTCGGTTAGAAACTTACTCATGTATCATGTTGATTGATTTAAGAAACTGATATAGCATTTCACTGTAATTATGGGTAAAAGTAAGCTAAAACTATGTTCAGAATGTATTCAGCACTTCTTTTGTGGGACACGGCTACTACTAGTTAAATCAGACACTACCGTCTTGCTTGAAGCACATGGCAGGAATGATCTTCTACTGACGTAATGCTAATGACAGACAGCATAGGGAGTCCGAAGTATTTGCTAATCCACAGTCTGTTAAATGTTAAGATCGAGAAGTTACAATACAATAGTGTCTTTCATTCATGGAGACTTGCTCTCACACTTCAGTGACAAGTAATGGAGAGAAAAGTGAGCTGTATCTGAGGGTCTTAGTACTTGCCTTTGGAGATGTCCCTTTTTGATATGGTCTGTATGTGTATAGTCTGTACACACATATATAGTACTGCTCGACCACTCACAGTAACTCCTTATCTGCCAAAAGAAGAAATCCCTGGGAGAAAAGATGTTTCAGGATTACCATTACTGACCACTGTAATTTGATGTTATCAGGAATTTGGAGAAGGGTGCCACCAGAGTGCTCCCATCTCCTTATAGATGGTGCTCACCTCTCATTATAGATGTGGCTCACCTCTCCTTATAAATGGTGCTCACCTCCCCTATTAAATGGTGCTCACCGCTCCTCATAGATGGTGCTCCCCTCTTTTTATAGATGGTACTCCCTTCTCCTTATAGATGGTGCTTACCTCGGCTTATAGATGGCGGCCACATAGATGGTGTGTACTGGATTGTATGTGCAGTATAGTTTGACATAGATTTCTCTGTGTAGGTGTGTACATATGCTATACAGTTTGCTGTACGTTGTGATTTTTATCATATTACAGCACAGCTGACTAGTTTGCTTTGATGCTCTGTCCTCACGTCTCTTTACAAGGTTATAAACTTAGCACCCTATCTTTTTATGAGCCTCCTTTACGCTGAACATCTAAACAGGAAACAATTTCTTAACGTGTACAAAGAAGCCGACAGTGATAAAAAAAAAATGTTCAAGGATCAATGTCCCTCAAGTAACCACAGTTTCTACATTTTTCCCAGGTCAAGGTGTGGCAACGTTTTATTGGTGCTTAGTGCATGAATATTAAAGGTTTACCTGTTGTGTTCAAATGGCAGGATCTGAGATAAATGTGACTGCAAGTGACTGTGTGAACAAAGAACTTATATACTTTATATTGTTTTTTGGCTGCAGAAAATTGAAGGAAGTAGTCTGTTAGCAGATGGCATGCTGATTTGTGAAGTCAAGTGCTGCATAATCTAATGCCACGACCGTGTGTGATCTTATGTAAGTAACGTCATATCCTCATTCCTTCCTACGTGACCAGCTATGTCACATCCTACTGTCTAAATATCCTAAGCACTCCAACTTATTCTCGTGACGCCTGCCTTCAAATGTCACGCTGGTGATCTAATTTGTGCACTGATGTGGAAAATGTGTGGGATTATCCTGCCCTGTTACAAACTATAGCCAAGTGTTCTTAGGAGTGTTTTGAGAGTGTCAAAGCTGGTCCTTTCTATGTCTTTAGCTTCAATGCCAGAAGTCTTAGAACATGTGGATTTTTTGCGTGTTGTTCTGCATGGAAGCTTGTCCAAATGTTCTCCAAATTGCATTTCTTATAGTCTTGAAAAGAAAAATGTGATATTGAATAAGTTTTCTGGATGAAATAAGGCAAGAGACAATAATGTAACAAGCAAGTATAAAACTGTCAATGATGCTTCTCCGTTTAGTGAAAAAAGGCACCAAAGTTGCAAAGTGTGAACTAATATTTCAGTAAATTTACTATTCTTAATCTTATCCATAAAATAAATTTTCATATATCCTATTTGGTAAATCTAAGTTAATGTAGAGGGGCCCTCTGATCAGGAGCCTCCTTTCTTAGCCAGAATGGAGAGCAGTTACAAAGAGCATCTGCTGCTTTGAAGGACATGTCCTGCCTTCAATTGCCTTGATTTAAATGGCCACTGTGTAATACTTAATGTACCCTGTGGAGGTGCTGCAGGTAAATTGAACACTTACTGACATATTTATGTCAGTCCTCTAGACTTTGAATAGATTGGCTATGCATATACGTATTGATTGATTCACTGCAAACATGTGGGTGAATAGGATAAGGGTGTACTTGGGCTTCCATTCTAGTTATTGAGGCTATCCCATTGTTGTGGCCCGTAGTGATTGATCTCTTATCCTGTGACTAGGCAATAAATGTATTTAGGGGGAAAGACTCCATTAAATATAATGATCTCCTGGGCAGGGAACCACTTCTTAACAGAGATGGTTAGTGTTAGTTAACATAGTGTTAGTGTCCATGGGGATCAAACAAAGTAGACAGGGATTTCCTCAACCTCAGTGAGTATTAGCTATACTAGATCCCAGGCATCAGCTTTCCTGCAGATTTTAATAGGAAAGGTTCAGCCTGCCCAGGAAAGAGCATATGATCAGAACATATTTTTTTCTATTTTTTTATTTTTTATTTTATATGCCATGCTTAAAAGAGTTGTTGATCAGGACAGCCCTTGCTCCTATTGTAGGTCATATGGAGATCCTTTAGGTTCCTTCACTCCTCACTCAGGACCATGGTTTATTATAGTAGGGATGGATATAGTGTGACAGTGTATTACATGATAAGTTATTTCATTGGATTCTATGTAATACCACATTTCCACCTCTGCAGTGTGGGGCTGATTGTAGTTCACTTAGTTAGTTCATATCTAGAAATGCTCCTTAAAATACAATATCTAATGCTTGAAAGTGGAACCCAAGCTTGTATATTAGACAAGACTAAACTTATTTACTTCAGTTACTAGAATTACCCCCCTATTGGCCAGGAGTGATCCAACAGAGATGGGAACATGCAGGAGACCAGAATTGACCCGAGCTGTGCCAGCATGTGCAAATTATAGCTACCATAAATAGGGGTCTGTATTCTTCCGATGGACTGAATAGGCAAAGAAGCTGCAGGCCTTTTCTGTTTTTATATTATTGGGCCAATCCCACTTGTAAAGGGAAAAATTACATGTTTACGAATCACCTTTCTGTCCTGGCTTCTAGGATTTAGGGTTAGTATATTAGAAATCAGAATAAAGTTTGTACGTTAAAGGATTATTCCCATCTCAACTTTTCATGGTCAAAATGGGAATAACCTGAGTAAGCTGCAATCGAGTGGCCCGTGCTCTACTGTTTGCCTAACTCCAATAGCAGTGAATGGGAGCCACTCAAGCAGAACATCACAATCCGTTCTGCCATTGCTTTAAAGCCGTTATCTCATGTGAGACATTGGTAGCATATTGCCAGGATATGCCACCAATGTCAGATATGTGCAGGTCCCACCAATGGGACAGGCACCTATCTCCAGAACGAGCCCCTAAAAGTGAAGAAGAGCGCACTGAGCTTGGCTGTTTTGGAAAGTCCCATGGGAATGAATGAAGAGCGCACCATGCAAGTGCAACCACTGCTTTATTCACTTCTATTGGACTGCCAGAGAAAGCCAAGCTAGTGCTTGGCTATTTTCGGCAGTCCCATAGAAATGAATGGAGGGCGGCTGCGCATACATAACTGCTCCCCAATCACTTTGCGGGTCTTGTTCTAATCTGACATTGGTGGCATATCCTAACGATGTGCCACCAAGGTCTCAGATGAGACAACTCCTTTAACTGCTTACTCGGGTTATTCATATGTCAGCCATCAAAGGCTCAGAAGAAAGTAACCCTTTAAATGTAATACATATTTCATGATCTACCATATATAAAACATGTTTTTTTTTTTTTTTTTATTTTTGGTAATGGAATTCCTGAAACCTGAAATCTATCACCTATATGTTATTAGACAGGATCTTTAGCATTTGATATATGTATGCTTGTATCATGTCATACAGCCAGTTTTCCAAAGAATTGAGGAGAATATCTGTGAAGGTCATACAGTATTTAATTGGTGGCTAACATAGGTTTTATCAACTACTTTGTCCCCTAAAAATCCATAACAAGCCCAATGCCAGGAATTGTGATAAAATAAAAAAGATGCTATACTCACTAGTTTGTGTGTGAAGGTTGTCATTCATGTGCCCCTGACACCTTTCACCAGGCAGTTTAACCAGATCCAATAGCTTTAGTCATGCAAATGCAATTAGCAACTTGCCACCATGACTGAAGCATGAGTCACCAGTATTGAATGCAGGAGAATTCTCTTAAAAGTCATTCTAATTGAGAAAGTCAGTCGAATGGCTAGCGAAACATCTTCAAGATAAAAATACAAGTCCAGTTGTGACTTATTACTATTGATATACTCACCAATTTAACACCCCTCCTCCCCCCCTCCCGCGTTCGCTGGCCTCAGTGGTCTTTTTCCGTATATCTCCAAGACCACTGATTGGCTGCATCGATGACTCGGGGTACACAGGCACATCATCACTGCAGCCAAGTAAACAAATCCCGGAGAGGACTTTAGCAGCATTGCTGGAAGCAGAGGGGGATTAAATTTTTTAAATTAGTACAATTCCTAGCTTTGGCCTTAAAGACTTCCCCTTTAATGACTTCTTAATTGTCTACAGACTTGACTTCAATGCTGTCTAGCAGTCGACTTATAGCATGAAGCAGTTCTATGCTTTACGCTCTTGTAGTCATATACTTTCTATATGGTTGTAATTTTAGCAAGTCCTAAATGTGACAGAATCAGTGATCCAAAAAATGAAACCCTGAAAATTCCCAAAGATATCAGTTGCACTTCATGAGGCATTACAGCTTAGGTTTCAAAGCTGAGTAGACAATATATGTTTTAACAGGATTTATTGGTGTTAGTGCTTTTCTATATAGTGCTTCTAAATTAATATAGGCCAAGGGCACAGTTAATTACAAAGTTTAGCATGCTGGGGAAGGTTAGCTTACTTTGGTGAGTACTGCACTGATAAGGAAACTACAGGCACTCCTACATAGTTAAAACAATGTTAGCAGTTTGATATGTCTATATTATTTGAGTTCTACTGGATGATAATTGGCAAATTTGTTGTGGCTCTTGTTACTCTTCCTGGCAATATACAAGTATCTCCCCACGGGGCATAAACACTGTAGATTTGCTGCAGCAGATTTGTGTTCGGCAAATCGGCAGCATTTTACAGTACCAGCTTTGTGGATCAGATTTGTAAATTCACCTGTGGTGCGGATTGTAAATCCACAGTATGTGATTTAATGCTGGTGAATGGACGGCCTTGTCCATTTTATCATCCCAAACATATTATGACAGTAGAAGTGGCAGGAGACCTTCAAGAGAAGTGGCAGGCTACCCACCAGTTCAAGAAAACAAATTCACATTAACTGGGGAGCAAACCGAACCCATACATGGTGCCCTCTTTTTTGCCTTTTAGCTGTGGACCTGTCAATTCCCAGGCTCTTCTTCTGCCATCCAAGATGGCTGCACTGCTTCTCAGACTATCTGATGCACAGTGTTCATTGGTAGCCCAGGACGCTTCCTACTTGTCCAGCCCAGCTCTTGGCCAGCACTGTGCAAATACGAGAGCAGCAAGAATTGAGTTGGACTACCAAATTCACGGCATGCATTAGGCAATCTAAGAAGCCTTGTGGCCATCTTGGATGCATACTTGCCAGCCGTCCCAAATTTTCAGAGATTGGCCCTAATTTTTAAAGACAGTGCTGGCAAGCTCAGCCTGTCTCGGGCCAAAAATAGGTGAGGCTAATATAAGCCCTGCCCCTAAGTGGGTATTCCCAGATGGGTTTACATGCCCCTAACTTATCAGCTAAATTGTTGGTAAGTATGTGGATGGCACAAGGGGAGCCTGGGAATAGACAGATTGGCAGCTGAAAAGATAAAAAGGAGCACTCCATTCATCAGTTAATGTGAATTTTTATTCTTGAACCAGAGGGTCGCTTTAATATGTCATGGTGTATGGACACTTTCTTTTCAAGAACACTTTTCTTCACTGATGTGTTCTTTCATAGGGACTACTATGCCTGTCGTTTAAAGTGCAAGTATCTCAGCTATTTAAAATATGTCATGTGAAGGAGATTTTCAGGAGTGTGACATATTTTTTTAACACTATACTGTACCTGAACGATACAGACTTTTCTATCTTCGCTTACGATTAGTGAAATTATTCTGGAATAGTAGTAGTTAGTAAATGCATGTACGGATGTAGCAGGGTTAACACACAAACTCTTAACTCAAATTTCTTAATTCATCACGTTATCTTGAAACAAAAGCCATTGAAAAGCAATTGAATATGTTTGCTTAACGCATTTAGTTTAGATAACATGTCTCAGAAATCATGACGATTGTGTTCACAATTGTAGTAGTGTACTAGTTCCCTGAATAATTTAGGGCTATGTAAGTGAAATACAATGAAAAGTTTAGTTTGTAAAGGATAGTTTTATCAAAAACTGATAAAAATAAGTCTAAGGCTAGTTTCACACTAGCGTTTATATATTCCGGTATTGAGCTCCGTCATAGGGGCTCAATACCGGAATAAAACGCTTCAGTTTTGTCCCCATTCATTGTCAATGGGGACAAAACTGAACTGAAGACAACGGAATGCTCCTGAAAGCATTCCGTTCAGTCTTCAGACCGGAGAGCAAACCGCAACATGCTGCGGTTTGCTCTCCGGTCCAGGCATCCGCACCTAAACGGATCCGGAATGACCCCCAATGCAAGTCAATGGGGACGGATCTGTTTGGTGTGGACATACTTGTAAACGGATCCGTCCTCCATTGACTTTCAATAGAGGTTATTCCGGATCCGTTTAAAAGCTAATACAAACGGATCCGGAATTACGGATCCACAAGGTTGTATTACTCAGTACGGATCCGGCGGGTCCCTTCACCCGCCGGATCCGTACTAAGGCTAGTGTGAAAGTAGCCTAAGGGGACTTCTTTTAAAGAGGATCTTTTATTGTTTGACCAGGTTTTTAGGAAAAATGTAACTTAGTATTGGCTTTGCATGTAGTAGTTAGGGAGGGAGATATGTATATATTTGTCTTTATGTCATAATAATGCCTTTAAAAAATGCCGATTATGCGCACACAATATTTGCATCTTGATTTGTTACTTTTTTGAGAAGTAGTAAGAAGATCAAAAAGTCCCAGGTTATGGTGCTAATAAGTGTTAGGACTTAGCTAGAGGGACACTTACTAAATCAGTGTCAGAATTGGCTCCATAGTTGATACTAGCAGGCTTGATGGACCATGTCCTCTTCACCAGAATAGAAAAATCATGTATGTACAGTGGTTCTTCAAGTTACAATATTAATTTGTTCCAGGAGGACCATTGTATGTTGAAACCATTGTAAGTTGAGTAATCGGTTCCAAAGCCCCAAAATGTCATCATAGGATAAGAGAAAATGAAGATTCAAGAAAAATAAGCAAATAACTAAGACAGATGCAACTAGTCCTTACATATAACAGTCAAAATAGCTGCTAAAAAGCAACTAATAAAGACATTTTACCAGAGAAGAGGACTTGATTGGTTGGAACTGAGGCATTGTATGTTGAGTCCGGTTTCAACTTACGATGCGTCAGAAAAGACCTTTATATGTTGAAAATATTGTATCCTGAGGCCATTGTATCTTGAGGGATCACTGTAGTAATCTGGCTTCACACATTAGATTAATGTTGGCAAACAGACAATTTTGGCAGGACCAATCAGCCATCTATATGTATGTATATGGGGACTTTCCAACTTTCCTTTAATTGCAGATGTTAGGAAAGAGAAGGAACGACAGTTGGATTTCAACACTCCTGATCCTTTTGTTCTCAGTTTAGATAATGCACCACCGAGGTTTCAGGCAGCAGTTTATACCTCTCTACATTCAGAGCATATCCACTTTCATATGGAGGAGTCAGGAGAGACAGCTATCTAAAATGTATGGACAGCTGTAGAGTCTGACTTAGACCTGTTCTGGTGCTGGATACAGAGATCACATGTTGTAACCCTCAGACGAGTATGGGAGGTTCAGAATACTTGTCATGTGAATCAAGATGACTGCTGAGCCGGGTGTGGTGGCTTTGAGTCAGTGCATTGCTTTTTTAACTGAGATGTTTTGGCTTTTAGAGGTGGGAAAAAGCTTGTCACATTAAATGCTAGACTGGTGGTCTATATTAAAGCTACGTGGATAGTCGGACTGGCTAGACACTTCACATTTTACAGTAGGTTGTTATATTCCATCAAAATAAAATATTGTTAGTCACTATGAGTGACAATGTATTCAACCGCAAGTAACTACATGTAACTCTTCCACTATTTTTCTGAATAAGGATTCCAGTCCCTCAGATTTTTTGACTACGGTACTTATTCTACATGGGAAGCCATTTGATTGAAGTATATAGATGTAAGCTTTGGTATGTTTGATGCCATTTTGTTTCAATGTATAATTCATATGATTCCCATTTCATAAGATCAAGAATGACTATTTATGTAGTAGATTGTCCCTTTGAAAATATCTCAGCCTTTCTGGTGCAACATTACGAAATGGTAGGTGGCAGAATACAAATGATTCCTCGAGAATTAGACATTGTTCACTCTTCATTTCTGCTTAGACAAAAGACCCCACAGATGGAGCCATGATGATTAACCACTTCAGCTCTGAGCCATTTCCCCCCTTCCTGACCAGGCCTAATTTTTCAAATCTGACATGTGTCACTTCATGTGGTAATAACTTTGGAACGCTTTTACTTAGCCAAGCGATTCTGAGATTGTTTTCTCGTGACACATTGTACTTCAAGTTAATGGTAAACTTGAGTCGATAAGTTTTAATTTTATTTATAAAAAAATCCAAAAGTTACCGAAAATTTTAAAAAATTCACTGTTTTCTAAATTTCAATCTCTCTGCTTTTAAGACAGATAGTGATGCCCCATAAAATACTTTTTAATTTACATTCCCCATATGTCAACTTTATGTTGGCATCATTTTGGTAGTGTCATTTTATTTTTTTAGGACAGTAGAAGGTTTAGAATTTTAGACGCAATTTTTGCTAATTTGCAAAATCAACTTTTTTAAGGACCAGTTCAGTTCTGAAGTCAGTTTGTGAGGCTTACATAATAAAAACCACCCATAAATGACCCCATTTTAGAAACTACACCCCTCAAACTATTCAAAACTGATTTTAGAAATGTTGTTAACCCTTTAAGTATTCCACAGGAATTAAAGCAAAATAGATGTGAAATTTCAAAATTTCACTTTTTTTGCAGATTTTCCATTTTAATAATTTTTTCCTGTAACACATTAAGGGTTAACAACAAAACAAAACTCAATATTTATTACCCCGATTCTGCAGTTTGCAGAAACACCCCACATGTGGTCGTAAACTGTTATTTGGGGATACGCCAGGGCTCAGAAGGGGAGGAGCAGCATCTGCATTTTCTAACATGGAATTTTTTGTCATGGTTTGTAAGAGTGATAACTTTTTAATTTTTTTGTGGACTGAGCTGCGTGAGGTCTTATTTTTTGCGGGACAAGCTGTGCTTTTTATTGGCACCATTTTGGGGTACATATGGCTTTCTGATCACTTTTTAATCTAATTTTTGGGAGGTTAACTAAAAAAAAAAAGCAGTTTAGGGGCATTTTTCTACATTTTTTTTTACACAGTTCACTTGATGGGGTAGATCATGTGATATTTTTGTAGAGCCAGTTGTTACGGACGCAACGATACCAAATATGTCTATTTTTTATTTATTTTTTTACGTTTTACACAATAAGAGCATTTTTAGAAGAAAAATCATGTTTTTGTGTTGCAGTTTTTTTAAGAGCCATTTTTTTTTTCATTTTTCAGGCTATAATCTTGTGTGGGGGCTCATTTTTTGCGGGAGGAGGTGACGTTTTTATTGCTACCATTTTGGGATGCATACGACTTTTTGATTGTTTAATATTATGTTTTTTGGTAGGTGATGCAACAAAAAGAGCTGTTTTGGCTTACTTTTTATTAGATTTTTTTTACGCAGTTCACTTTATGGGGTAGATCATGTGATATTTTTATAGAGACGGTCGTTTCGAACGCGGTGATACCAAATATGTGTATCTTATTTATTTATTTTTATTTGTAACTTTTTTAATGAAATATTTGGGGGGAAATTATTTTTTTTATATATATGTGATTTTTTTTTTTTTTTTTTATGATACTATTTTTTTTTTTTTTTTACACTTTGTGTCCCCCATAAGGTCATACAAGACCTCAGGGGGACATTTAACTTCACTTATTTTTTTATTTTTTTTTTTTTACACTTGATTTCTCCTGTAACTGGGGCTGACATAGTGGCCCCAGTTACAGGGGAAATACATCCCCAGAGAGGCTGTACAGCATAATACTATGCTGTACAGCCTCAGTGCAGGGCTGATCGGGTCTATGAGAGACCCGGCAGCTCCTGCACTCTCCGGCCCCGGCGATCACGTGACCGCCGGGCCGGAACAGGAAGCGCAATAGCGCTTCCTGATCTGTATACACAGCGCTCGTTGAGCGCTGTGTATACAGCGATCTAGAAGGCAGGGACCCCTGGGAACGGTCCCTGCCTTCTCTTTGGGGTACCCTGCTGTCACTGACAGCAGGTACCCCACTGTGCAGCTGCACGATTAGCGTGCAGCTGCTATCTCTGAATGGCCGTTTATAAACGGCCATTCAGAGATAGATAACCACTTCCCGGACGTTTATAGTCAACGTGCGGACGGGAAGTGGTTAAGTGCATTAGTTTCAGTACATGAAGACTATGATCAGGATGAGTGATCATACCTGTCCCTTCGCAAAGTATTTTTATGGGTGTGTTTGGTGAGAATAACAATGATACTTTCTTTCACAACCCTAATTCTAAAGGCATATTGCAGATTCCACAGGGGAAGGATTTGGGTGGAATTGTTCTTTAGTAGTAATATATATATAGGCTTATGTTTAGTAATCAGTTTATAGCACACCCAAATCTCTCTCCCTATCTATCCAAAATCACCTAAAATTCTAATTCTATAGAATCTAAATTTTAAAAAAAATTAAGGTCAAATTCTGATTAGGCTACTTTCACATCTGCGTTTTCCTTTCTGACATTTAGATGTGTCATAGGATCTCAGTACTGGAGAGAACCTTTTCAGTTTTGTCCCTATTCATTGTCAATGGGGACAGAACTGAACAGAACCGAATGCACCAGTCCAGAATGCATTCCATTCCATTTGGTTGTGTTCCCTTGCCGGACAGAAAAAGCGTATGGAGCAAGACGAATCCGGCATGAAACGCAGTGTAAGTCAATTGTGCTGGATCAGTTTTCTCGAGCACAAAAGAATCCGGTGCCCATTGACTTACAATGGTTTTAGTGCCGGATCCATCATGAACATTTTAAAGATAATACAACCTGATCTTTTCATAATGGATGCAGCCGGTTGTTTTATCATAACGGAAGCATTTTTTCTGATCCCTGCCGAATCAGGCAAAAATGCAGATGTAAAAGTAGCCTTATATAGAATCAATTTGCTCATCTCTAGTTTCAAACGGTGCAAAAATTTCTAATTTTGTGCCATGCTCACAAAAAGTTGGACAAGTCATCATAGTTGACCTGAAGGGAGCGTGGCCCAAAGCTTTTACATCAATTAAAACCAAAGCCTGAAAGTGCCACAGATTGTGACAAAAGTCTAGACTTGCACACAGCAGGCATATATAGGACCTTAGGACAGTTCAAAATGCACCATATTTATTAAGTGTTAT
This sequence comes from Rhinella marina, assembly GCA_900303285.1. Taxonomy (NCBI): domain Eukaryota; kingdom Metazoa; phylum Chordata; class Amphibia; order Anura; family Bufonidae; genus Rhinella; species Rhinella marina. The sequence goes on from ONZH01008689.1 coordinate 119,903, forward strand.
GCGCCTCTTGAAGGGAATCTATAAGCAGCTTTAACAGTGCTAAACTGTTGACACCACTAAGAAAAGGCTGGGGAGAGCAGTATAAACATTCTTTTTCTGAAGCTTTTATCAGGAGTAGCGAGAGTAACTTTTATTTTGCCATATTCTTTTTCTTAGGTGCACAGGAAGTGGAGTTTCAATGTGAAATGCTCCTTGCTTTCTTCATGCTTTACAGCATGCCCTGTCTGCTCTGAGTCATAGATGTAGTGGTCTCCTGTTTGGATGCTACAGCTGCTCAAAGTAGAATGGAGGGATGTGAAGCAGCTCAATGCAGAGAACAGGGAGCACTTCACAGTGAAGCTCTGCCTCCTTTAAATGTAAGGAACAAAATCTGGCAGAATAAAAGTTCATATTCTCACTTCTCCTGATTATTATGTTTGTACTGCTCCCTTCAGCCCCTACTTAGAGCTCTCAGCAGTTCAGCATGGTCCAAACGGCTAACAGACTCTCTTTAATATCTTTAGTGCAATTCACTCCAACATCTACTCCATAAAGGCAAGGTATTTTTGTATTGCACCTGCTGCCTACACACACCAATGCTCCTGACCATTTAGAGTTCAAGCAACTTCAAGACTATATATAAATTGCATTGATGCTTATAATTTTAGATTTTCTGTGTGTATATTCTGCAGTTACTTTTAACTAGAGATCATTTTATAGATGATAAATGGGGATTTCCATAACTTTAACATTGATGGCCTATAAATGTTTGATCTGTGGAAGTCATCTGAACTCCAACTCAGTGGAATGCAGGGGCAACTCATACATATGGATTGGTTTGACAGGAACTTTAGCTCAGCCCTGTTAAATTGAATTTCAGATCTGCAGTACCAGCCACAACCACTACCGTATATGTTATGCTGAGCCTGTGGAAACAATAAGGGGGATGTGGTGCTCAACTGGAGCCCCTTTATTATTCTGTTCAATGGAGGTTCCCCACCAATGAAACATTCATAGCGTATCATAAAATGATCAGTATTTAAAGGGGCTGTCCAGGATTTACAAGTAATGGTCATGACTATCTGATGGGTCTGACACCCTACACCCCAACTGATCAGCTGTTCTGCAGTACAGTAGCTCCAGATGCAGAAGTCAGCACCAGAACTTCACAGCTCCAAGCCACTGTAAGCTGGTTACTCCAGCGCTGCTCCCATTCACTTCAGTGGGAACTGTGCAGTAACCAACTCTATCTGCTGCATGGTGGATGGAGTGGTGTAGTTCCTGTGACTCAGGTTCTGAAGCAGAACAGCAGATAGGCGGGGGTTGCAGGGTGTAGGACACCCTCTGATCAGGTAATGATGGCTTCACTTGGTCATCACATGTAAAATCATGGACAGCCCCTTTAAGTCTTGGAAAACCCCTTTTAGAATCTCGAATGATTTAGGAAACTTAGCCATGCAGGATATATAAGAAAATACAGAGACAACAGATGGAGTAGCTATGAAGAAGTCAAATTATACCATGAAAGTAAAAGAAACTTCTCTTGAGACATTGCATGATGTTTGTATGATACATAAATCAAAAAGTAGATGTGACATTTGAAAGCTTGTTCTTATGACTAGTACCATCTCAAGCAACGTTTCTCTGATCCATCTGTAACTGGCTTCGATGAAATGACTCAGTTCCTGCTTTTCTGAAGGCAGTTTGGTTAGGGGATCTTAAATATATCTGAGAATGTGGATGTGGTCAGCATAGTCATCCCACAAACTTCTACAAGGAAACCCACAATAACTGCCAAGAGTGAACTCTGAACTCCAGGTTTGCCAAGACAAGCCAGAGATCTGCATTTTTGGACTATTTACACACATTAGTGTTATAATGTGCTACATGTGCCGCTTTAATTACTGTACTATCCATCACAATGGAGAACCGGCACATCAATTGCCAACGTTATTTATAACAAACCCATTTCTGCTTAGCAGCCGTATATCCAGTGGAGCAATAAAACACATTTTATAACATAGTAACATAGTTTATAAGGCCGAAAAAAGACATCTGTCCATCCAGGTCGGCCTGTTTTCCTACAAGTTGATCCAGAGGAAGGCAAAAAAACCCTGTGAGGTAGAAGCCAATTTTCCTCACTTTAGGGGAAAAAATATCTTCCCGACTCCAATCAGGCAATCAGAATAACTCCCTGGATCAACGACCCATCTCTAGTAACTATAACCTGTAATATTATTACCCTCCAGAAATACATCCAGGCCCCTCTTGAACTCTTTTAGTGAACTTGCCATCACCACCTCCTCAGGCAGAGAGTTCCATAGTCTCACTGCTCTTACCATAAAGAATCCTCTTCTATGTTTGTGTACAAACCTTCTTTCCTCCAGGCGCAGAGGATGTCCCCCCACGGTCACAGTCCTTGGGATAAAAAGATCATGGGAGAGATCTCTGTACTGACCCCTGATATATTTATACATTGTTATTAGATCGCCCCTCAGTCGTCTTTTTTCTAAAGTGAATAACACTCATTTTGATAATCTTTCAGGGTACTGTTGTCCACCCATTCCAGTTATGACTTTAGTTGCCCTCCTCTGAACCCTCTCCAGCTCTGCTATGTCTGCCTTGTTCACAGGAGCCCAGAACTGTACACAGTACTCCATGTGTGGTCTGACTAGTGATTTGTAAAGTGGCAGGACTATGTTCTCATCACGGGCATCTATGCCTCTTTTGATGCAACTCGTTATCTTATTGGCCTTGGCAGCAGCTGTCTGACACTGGTTTATACAGCTTAGTTTGCTGTTCACTAAAATTCCTAGGTCCTTTTCCATGTCAGTGTTACCCAGTGTTTTACCATTTAGTATGTACTGTGACTTGCATTATTCCTTCCTATGTGCATAACCTTACATTTGTCAGTGTTAAACTTCATCTGCCACTTCTCTGCCCAAGCCTCCAGTCTATCCAGATCCATCTGTAGCAGTGCACTGTCCTCCTCTGTGTTAATTACTTTACACAGTTTAGTGTCATCTGCAAAAATTGATATTTTACTGTGCAAGCCTTCTACAAGATCATTAATAAATATATAAGCATAAATATTTTCTTATATGATAATAAATCCCCTTGCTGACAACAAATTGCCCTCATGAGGGTTATTTCCAAATTTATATATAGTGCACTTGTTACAAGCATCATGATAAAAATGTATACAATAGGTATAATGAAAGCCATAAGAAACACATTATAGAGGCATTTGTGAACAGGGGAGTAGAGTACTATTTTAGGACTCTATAAATCATTTAAAGGGGTTGTACAGAATTAGTAAAATATGGCTGCTTTTCCCCAGAAAACAGCACTCCTCCTACCTACAGGCTGGGTGTAATATTGCAGCTGTGCCCAATTCATTTCAATGGAGCTAAGCTGTAGTACCAGACACAACCCACTGAAGGTGTGATACTGTTTCTGCAGCCATGTTTTAGATTCATACTTACATATTCATCCTTCGGTTAGAAATGAACAGTAGTAAATAAAAGAGCATGTATAGGTTGATGAAAATACTAACCATTTCATAGTTATATCATTCCCCCGATATCGCCCCCATTACAGGTCCAACCCAGTTTTCCGAGAGTACTAAAAGGCAAATCTAACTTGAAATATGGCAGCGCGAGATATGCATCACTACATAACTAGGCATACTTGATTTTTTTTGGGCAATGATCCATGTGGGTGAGAATACGCATTGATATTGGTTGTTTGCTGTCGACCACTAGTTGCAAATTTGGATTTTATGCTGAAATTTTTATAATGTATATGTATTACTATCTTACTTTAGTAAATTCGGGAATTGGAAAAAATAAATGCAGCATCAGCCTGTGTGATTTGCTATGGTTAATTTTATAAAAAATGTGATACAAATATGGCAGTTGCTAAAGAGTTTGTGCATAAAAGTGATGCCGTGAATAGGCGTCTATGAAAATCTGGCCCACATCTGCAGCCGTCTGTAAGTTATAAGACCATGGTGCTTTCGTAAGGTCGGTCACATGGCTGTCACTTAATATCACCATGGATGACGTGTCATCACTGCCCTCTCTAGTTTAAATATGGCTACAGTTTTGTGGCAAGGAGGGACAGAATTTCCCTTGAGCCACTTCATATAAGCATAAGATTGACACTTATTATATCTTTCTCCTGGACTTTCCCTTTAAGTTCAAAACTCAGTTTCTGTAGCTACACTGCCTTAAATTTTCCATAGTAGTGTTGCATTGATTTTGTCAAGTTTTTTTAAGTTATCTCCTATCCACAGAATAAGGGATTACTAGTTGATCGATGTAAGTCCGACGACTGGGACCCCCAGCTATCATGAGAACAAGCGCTGTGCCACTCCATTCATTCTCTACAGGAGTGCCGGAGATAGCCGAGTGCTGTATTGGGCTATCTCCAGCGCTCGCAAAGAGAATGGGAGAACTTCCACTTTAATTAGTCATTTACTGAAAGTAACATCAATGTAAATAATTAATGCATTTGTTACACTGTATTTTTCCTGTAGTTTCCATTCTGAAAAGGCCCCTTTACAGGCCAACACAGCAGGCAATTATTGGGAACTAACAATAATTGCCTGCTCACTACAGGAGATGAAAGCTGTGCAAGGTGCAGTCATCTCTGCTTTATGGGGATAAGCAATCGTTAGAGTGATTGTTTGCCCCCATACACTTTCATTGTTTCTCTGCAGCAGATCTCTGTTTGGACGGCATAACCTGCTGCCCAGGAATGATGATATAGGTGGCCACAGCCGCTATGCCTTCACCCGATTCATAGGAATGGTAACACCTTTACACAGGGCAATTATTGGGATGGAATGTTCCTAGAGAATTCCAGATAATTGCCCCTATCAGTGGCCTATGTAAATGGGTCTTATAACTTTTGGGAATTTACGATATCTGGCTAAATCAGATAAATGACAGTATTTTCAGACTTTTCTATCCTTAACTATTACCTAGCATAAATAGGATGGAAGGCACACCACCTAAAGTTGGTGCTCAGTGATCGGGCAATGAACCCAAATATAGATGAAGATTCAATCACGGCACTCAGATTGTATAATGCGAATTAATGGGACGCTTTATTATTATTAATCCATATTGTCAAGGCCAATGTTAACGTTTCGGTCCTCCCGGACCTTGGATACGGCCGTTGGTGTGTAGTGGGGATGCCATCCTACTCATCCCCACTACACACCAACGGCCGTGATCAAGGTCCAGGAGGACCGAAACGTTAACGTTGGCCTTGACAATATGGATTAATAATAATAAAGTGTCCCATTAATTCGCATTATACAATCTGAGTGCCGTGATTGAATCTTCATCTAACTATTATTACCTACATTGTGACTGTTTTAGAATGTTCTGCTAACAGGCTTGGACTTTTTTAAGTATAAGGTAATTATTATCAAATGCCAGCAAATGCCATTAAAGAAATAGTTGAGGTCTGACTTTGGTTTCTGCATGTGACTTGGCAGTTGGAAACTTGTTTCATAGTGAATTGTGCAAGAAACACACCTTGCCCAGCTTGCTCATACTAGTAGTCTCTGGAAGGAGTGTGAATGAAAATAGTATTTGGCATGAGATTTCCTCGAACCGTTCAGTCTGTCCTTTAGCAGTGTTTTTTTTTTTTTTTAGCTCTGTAATTTACTAAATAGTTAACGTCAAAGTCAAATGACAATCAGCTCGTGATATTACATTGTTTGATTAATGGTCACAAGGTCTCCAGTATGTGGAATCTATAATCATAATAAACACACACTAAGTAAAATGTGACTTCACAATTACGTAAGTTACCTACTGTGACCACTGATTACTATTTATGGTGTTATCCCCTTATCTAAAAAGAACTTGCGTATACATAAAATGTCAAATGATTACAACTGTCAACTCTTTATGCAGTATAACTCATTCATAAAATATATATATTTAAATTATTATAAGGCCTTATGCACACGACCATATTTTGCATTTTGCACTCATGTGCGATTTTTTTCATGAATCGCACATGGACCTATTTTTTTCTATGGGTCCACAGAAAAAAACAGCATACAGATGTGGACAGCAATACAGACACGGTCATGTGCATGAGGCCTAAATCATAATTTAAATCTAAAATGTCTCACAGACTGGTACAACACCTAAAGTTATCATACATATTTATGCTCAGGAGCTTACTGTTTCTCGTTGAAGAGACACGGCAGTGTATGGAAACATAATTTTCAGGCGGTGCTCCATGGGAAAAAAGCATGCAAATTATCTCAGGCAACCAGGGACATCTGTCTGTAGGCAGCACAGTTTCAATTCAGAGCAGTGTAGTGGTTGGCTGGATGAGATGCCTTGGATGCAACCCAAGGGAAGGGTTTACTGTTTTGCATTGTAAAGAAACTGGAGACTTACGGTATTTTTCAAGCAGTGCTCCATATCAACTAATCCAGAGCATTGCTTGAAAAATAAGTCTCCATGCCTCTTCCATGAATATCAGTACCCTTCTGAGCTGCATCTAAAAGCCACCCATACACATCCATTAGCTGTGGGCCAACAGCTATATCTCCCGACTCCCTCCCGGCTTCCTCAAACACATAAACATTCGGCAGATTCCCTTTTTTTTCAATGCAGAAAAAACTCCCCATGAAGACCTCTAAAGGGCCCCATACACATACACTTAGTGTATTGTTGGCCGAACCCCCCGAGAACTTGTATATGAGGAGCTCCCAATTCTCCCCCAAAAGATGATGAGAAAAGGATCAGGTGAAATTTATATTTTTTCTCTATATTTTTGTTCTCCCAAGAGATGAGCCACCACCAGAGCTTTCTCGCATCGGCTTTTCCGTCCTCCTCATGTAATGTACATACACGATCAGCTGAGCAACCTAAATTATAACTCTCATTGTGCCAACTGCGCTTTAGAGAATTCAGGTAGAGCAGGCTCCTCATATATACTGAACCTACTCTATATGATACCTCTCCTCGTGCCAACTGGCCTCAAATAAATTTATGTGCAACTGCGCATTCGCTTCATTTCACAGGATGTGCTGACACAAAACTATAAATCCCTTACATAAAAATGACCCTAACAGACACGAGGATACTGTGTAAATATGGATTTTAGTGCCATTTTGTGCCAAAAAAGACACTTATTTGATTAAGACTAACTTAAAAATGACATAAAATAAAGTCCAATGTATGAAAAAAAAAAAAATATTTGACTAACCAAACAAGAAAAACTGTTATAGGTTTTACACCCTCATGAATTGACAAAAAGCTGAACTATGCCTGGCCTAGTCTTGAACTGGTTAATAGAAATTGGTCCATAGCATGATTGTCTTCGTAACCATATAGTGTGTATCATTTATTACCTATGTAACACCAAATCTCATTTACATATTACAGGCTCAATGAATCAGCTTGTCTTCATCCTAACAGAATCTGAGGCATGTTGTGCCCTTAACCACAACTTGGCTCAGGTATTAATGTGATATTGTTTGAAGAACCCAAGTGTCTGTCAGAAATTTTGGAATCTGAAAAATGCAAGTCTCTATAGTTGGTGCTGATCAGTTAGTGAACTCCTAAACAGTCTGGGACAGCTCCTGGAGTATAGAACCGTGGGTGGTTCAAAACTGTAGATATTTGATGCATTACAAGTATGTACCCTATTGAATTTTAGGACTCTTTGATATAGAGTTGATCTCAGCAAGTAAAAACAAGCCTGTATTAAATGACTCAAATGCCCTCCAGTCAACTTATTTCATATGCATTGCACAACTGAATGCATGAACGCCATAGTCCTAATTCCCCTCTCATCTACAACCCCTATTGTTTAGAAGCTACTCTGCATTTGCTTCTCACATCCAAAAGTATTTGCTCAATGCTAATGAAACTGCACCCATTTAATAATATGTTCTCTTACATGTGAACTTTTCTCTCCCGTGATTGTTCATTCCCCGAGGCGCTTTGTGGGTGTTTTTGTATAACCACCTTCAAAGTTTTTCTTCTTTTTCTTTTCGGAATTAACTAGGCCAGGATGTCTAAGTATGTGTTGGTTTTACACAAGTAGTCACTTTGTGATAATTACATCGGTAAAAGACAATTTCATCTAAACAAGCAACTTTTTGTACTCAGGAATCTGGAAATATTTTATGAAAATGACTTTACATACAGAAACAAAGGTTGCAGCTTTTTGAAAGACTGCTTATTATTATCGGCGCTCTGCTGGAGCTTTTTAGCCAGAACAAAGAGATCAGAAGCAAAATTATTCATGTACTTTCGTCAGTTGTCAAGTTTAGATTTCATTTTTTTTCTTTTTATCTGTGACTTGTAAGATCAAAATTTTCGTTTATTATTATAAGAATTTTTAATACCCTATATGATGCTTTTGGTAACTTAGGTACACAGTTGCCCTCTATTGTTTGCATGAATGTTTATCACTACTGAGGTTTCATACGGTGACGTTTTAATGCAGATTTTGATTTTTTAGTAATACAAAAATCTGGATTGTACATACATGGCAACAAAAATCATTTTACAGCTTATGATAGGCAGCAAAGCCAATCATGCACAGGATACCCAGAGCACAGTCATATCCAAATCCACAATTGTAAATTCCAGCACCATAACCAGATTAAAATATAACCTTTATTTAGTCCATTTAAAAATGTTAGGTACAGGGAAGAACCAAATGGTTTACGCATTTCAGCTATTTGCCTTATTCATAATCTGGTTAGCTGAAATGCGTAAAAAATGTGAGTCTCTCACAAAAAAAAATTATCAAGCCAGCAAAGGAGGCAATATGGACAATCACAATACATTAGTAAGTGCCTTGTATTAACATTGTCTACATGATAAATGCTATTTACTGGAGTGAGACAACACCTTTTAAAAGTGTTGGGTGTTACACTTTAAATAATAAAGCAAAGGCTTGCAATACAGTTCTATAATTTATGCTTATCCAGCTCCTGTAATGACAATGGTAACCAGATTACAAGCAAAGTATTACATTATATGACTTTCAAAGCTTTTTCTGGGCAGGGGCATAACTACCATAGCGGCAGACCATGTGACTGCAATGTCGCCCAGTTGGAATCATCTCCTCTTCTACTGGGGGTGAAAACTTGGTCAGGACTCTACCCTCTAAAGAAAAAACTTTTAGCAAATGAGGCAGTGGAAAAATGGACCAAGGATCATTGAAAGGGGTTTAGGTGAAAACTCTTCTGTTCTGTGTGGGGGCCTGGTTTGATCCTTGCTATGGGGCCCTTACTTCTCGCCACTGCTTCTGGGTTTGTTCTTTTGCCTCTTGCCCCTCTGATACCATTGGGCCAGTAAACAAAGATAACAGCAAGAAAACACTGAGTTGTCTTCTGATGGTAATTTGTGAGGGATAATGGAAATACTACTTTCTGTCTTTTTTTTTAACTAAAAATGAAAAAAAAAACAGTTAAAGAAAATGTGTCACCTATGATATTTTTGGTAGTTAAAACCAGATACTGACACATACTCCTTTTTCTAATCTGTTTTTATTTTCTGATTTTTTTTTTTTTTTTATATTCTGAATATGATTATCGGGGGACAGCCAGCTTGCCTGAGCTGTTAACAGCATTTAGAGATATGCTTTACAGCAACCACATGGGCCATAGACACAATAGTCTACAGGAGACTCATAGACTTCTATGGGTGGAGTTTTCTAGGCATACTCTGGGACCTGTGCAGAGATCATTGTACAAGGAAGGTGAAGATAAGCTGTGGCCATCCTCTGTTGTGAATGGCTTATCCTGTGTTATTTATCATTGTAATCCTGCCTGTGATGATAATGATTTGGCTGCTGAAAAGTGACCTGTACAGACCAAGACATGGTACCTATTATTAGGCTTTGTGGCCAGTGTCGAAAATGGCAGGATTTTTTCACTTTTTGTGAATATAAAGTGATGTAGAAAATGAAAATTGTATTACTAAAATAACATAAAAACATGATTTAAACAGTAGGTCATTTTCAGATAACACATTCCTTTTAAGAAGATAATATGGTTTCTACCAATACCCTGTCTGCTGTATAAACCACAAGTGTAAATTTGTGTTTCTTTTATTCTAGGCTATTCAGAGCTATGTGAAACATAATGAAGATAATGGTAGTGATGCTTGTCGCTCAGTAACCAGTGTAGATCCTGTATTTTGTTCAGCAGCTACATCTGGCTACTGGGTCTCTAGCAGCATTTTCGATCACGTATCTCACTGTTATGAGAGGCAGGAAGAACATCAACTGATGCAATGAAAATATGTTTCCGATTTATTCTCTATAAAACTTGATGCTCTATTGATTGCTATAACCTTAAGCTCTTGGTGCTGAGTTCTCGTTCAGTCATGGCATGAAATATGCAGTGTATATTAAAGACCATCCAGATTGTGGCATGCACCTGGCACACAATGTAGATATCTGTGTTTGTGAAGCAACAGCTACATTGTCTGCTGGGTTTCAGGCTCAATGGAAATATCCTCCTGCAAAATGAATATTGGAATAAGGAAAAATTAAGGTAAATGACAATTTGTTGCATTTCTTTGTACTTTTGTTTATCTAGTATAAGTGGAATTTATTGGCTGTTTTTACATTTTTGTTTTGTTTTGCCTACTAATAAAGTTTATGGAGTCTTCAAAATGTTGGTTATGGCGTTGTTCTTCTGAATATCATTCCCAAGTAAATCATTGAATCTATTGCATTAGTAATATAGGAGATTCTACAATTCACAGGAAAGGATGTAGGAGGTAAGGATGTAGGAGGTAAATAAAGTATTAGCAACTTGGATAACTAGGCTTAAACTTAAAAGGCATCAGTCTCCAGATTTATGACCAATAAAAGATGTGTGCATGTCAGCTGAATGCTTTTTGTCCTATTTCTTGATGTGGGTTCAATGTGTAGAAAAACCATCTTTTATAATATTTAAATGAGTTCCTGGGTGCAACAAGGGCAGTGCTGTTACACCCTGATGCTCCGTTCCCTGCCTGCTTTTCCATGCCCCCACCGCTAATGCCAACAGGCTGGGCAGTGAACACATTCAGCTATGATTTACATTCCTCTAGCTTGGCCATGTGTGAGATTTTGGATGCACCAGCAATGAAGCGGCCAATCAGAGATAGATGGGCGGACTTGCAGCAGTGACTCGGCAATTGTACGGAGATGCCCCCAGGGACTCCAGGTTATGGAGTTCGGGCATGTTAGATATATTTTAAAAAGTTTATTTCTTTAAAGTGGCTATGAGGAGAAAAAATAAATAAATTACCAGTGGGAACTGTATGATGAGACCAGAGGCAGCAGGTAATTAGTTACATAGCTCCATTTCTCGCGGACTGAAATAGGCATTTCTAACATGGGGAAGGACTCTCCGATCCACAAAATGCAGAACACATGGCCAGTATCTGTGTTTTGCAGGTCTGCAATTTGCTGTCCGCAAAAAGGGATACAGTCGTGTGAATGCACATAATAATGCACAACCACTATGGGAAAGGATACAACTATACTCCATCATTTTATTAAAGAGGCCCTGTCACCACAAAATGCAATGCAGTCTGCAGACAGGGGGTTATAGAGCAGATTGATATATAGTTTTGTGGGAGAATATTCAGTAACACGTGTAATTTATACATTTATATCTCTGCTTTTTCTGAACTTAAGACCACCCTTGTTTACAGCTGTCAGTGACTGACAGCTATCTCTCCATACACAGTCACACAGGAAATGCTAACAATAACTGATAATACCTCCTCCGTGTATAACAGTCAGAAAATGCATAGATATAAATGAATAAATTACAAGTCTAAAACCAGGTTCACATCACAGTTTAGTTTTCTGTTCTTCTAATCCTTCAGAAGAACAGAAAAATAAACAAAAAATGCATGCTGTATTTATGCTCAGTTTTGTACATTTTGCATCCATTTTAGCCCTTTCAGGCTGAGATCATTTATTTTATATGGGTAAAAAAAGTCTTGCATACAGGACCGATCAGAAGAACGGAAAAGTGAACAGTGATGTGAACCTGGCCTTACTGAATCTGTTCCCAAAAACCTTCCGAGCTGTCTTACATTTAGACCATTTAGACCATTTTCTACGCCTAAAACAGGCATAGAAAATGGTGAATGAGACGGGCCTGCCGTCCCTTCCCTGCCCACGCCACTCCCACAGTTTTAGACCTGGCGTGATGGGGTAAAGTCGCAGATAGCACGCAACTAACTGTTGCTCCACTATCTGCGCCTGAAATACGCCTAATTTAGCCGTATTTCAGCATAGTAAGTGACTCCCTATATATCATTTTGCTCAGCTCCTCCTGCTTGATAACATGCTGCCTACAGATTGCACTACATTTCATAGTGACAGGTCCTTTTTAACATACTACATTCAGAGAGCGCCTTCCCTCTTGTTGTCCCCCTTTGCTCCCTTCTTTGACATGGTTAAAAGTCCTAATTCCTCTACAGCCATTTGATTTGGATGTACACAATTCTCTGATCTAGTCCAAGATTTTTAACACGTGTCCATATCCTGTTTGAGAATTCCGCTGTCCAGAAAATAGATCAAAAGTTGAGTTGGTAGACTGGGGTTTCCATTCTGATTCTACTTCCTGGGGTCAACATAAACCTAAAGCCCTCCCTGTTGCAATGCACACTTATCCTGTGATTGACCACATAAACTGGCTACTTGAGGCTACCTTTGGCTTTGAGAACCATGCTCAAACATACGTATGTAGAATTTCCATGTGGTCTGCTATTTGGAAGTAAATTTTTAAAGCATCACATACTTTTCAAAACCAGTATTGTATATTATGGTGTCAGCATTTTTGGTACATGGGTTAGAGAAGTTGTTGGGTTTCTACTACCTAAACTCATTTAGTCTGTCCCATTTGCATGGTTTAAAAATGACAGCATTATTCAGTAGTGTTTCAGTCGCACTGTCTTATAGTAGATACACATGGTAGCTGTGGTATAAGTTGTTTCACGAACAGTTGGCTCAACATCCAAATACAAATAAGTTACTAACTGGGGTCTGCTCCACCACACTACCATTCCAAATAACCTTCAAGACTGCTGATTGATCTAAACTCCAAATATTGGTTTAGAAATGGTAGAACCAGAAGTTACAAAAGACGGATGACTGCTAAATGTTTATTTCTAAAAATACAGCAATAAATGCACAGCACTCCTATAGACTCTGACAGGTAGGTCAATAATCTCAAAAATGACATCTTAGGTGTGACCATTATTTATATTTCAGAAGAACTGGACATGTTCCCACAATTGCTAAGCAGGTGAGCATGCGGTAAATGAGAGCTCTTTGCTTAGAGAATGAGGAAACAGAGACCATAAAGAACTAGTTGACATATTAAATCCGATTGCTATGAGCTCCAAAGGGTTTCTGAAAAAATTGACATAATTTGACAAACCAGCTTGACCTGTTGCACGTACATTTTTTATAGGATAGAAAATAAGTGGGCATTTATCATTTGCAGTTGTTTTTGTGTCAGTTTTAAGTCTGTCTTTGTTTTGTGTGCCTGCACCAAAATGGTTCATGTGTATAATGTATAATGCTGTGCTTGGTGAGCATGGAGAAGTTCATGGTGCTGACAAGAGCATGGCTGATTAGTGGGGTCCCGTGTGCTGGACCCTCACCGATTAGAGATTGATGACCTATCCAGAGAATAAGTCATCAGTTATAAAATGTGCTGGCAACCCTTTAACCCTTTCTCAAAATTGCTCCACCTTTCTCCATTTTAAAAATAAAAATAATAAAAAATAGAAAGATCATTGGTATCGCTGCATCTCAAAATGCCTGAACTATTAAAATATAAAGGTATTTATCCCATATAGTCAACAGCATAATGGAAAAGAAAAATTAAAATGACCAATTTGCTTTTTTTAGTCGCTTCACCTCCTAAAAAAATGGAATAAAAAGTGATCAAAAAGTCATACACACTCTACAATGGTATCAATAGGAAAAGAAAAAGATCCCCCTGCAAAAAATGAGCCCACAGACAACTCTGTAGACATAAATGTAAGAAAAACTATATAAACTTGTATCGCTGTATTGTACTGACCCGCAGAATGAAGTTAAGGCTACTTTCACATCTGCGCTTTCCCTTTCCACTATTAAGATCCGTCATAGGATCTCAATTGCGGGGGAAAATGCTTCTGTTTTGTCCCCATTCATTGTCAAAATGGAATGGACCAGAATGCATTCCGTTCCGTTCCATTTGGTTGCGTCCCTATCGCGGACAGAATAATGCTGCAAGCGATGTGGCGCAGAGCCAGATGGATCCGTCATGATTCTCTGCCACTAAAGAAAACAGATCTGTCCCTCAATGACTTACAGTGGTTTACATGATGGATCCGTCATGGCTATTTTAGAGATAGTACCACCGGATCCGTTTAGAATGGATGCAGATGGTTGTATTATTATGATGGATCCAGCAAAAACGCTGCTGTGAAAGTAGCCTAACTTGTCTATTTTTACTGCATACAGAACGCCGTAAAAAAGAAACCCATTAAACTATGGAGGAATTGTGTTGTTTTTTATTCCAGTTCCACTCCATTTAGATTTATTTCCAGCTTCTCACTACATTGTGTGCAATATTAAATAGGGCCATTAGAAAGTACAACTTGTTCCGCAAAAAAACAATCCTGATATGGCTTCTTGAATGGAGAAAAAAAGCCATGACTCCTGGAAGGCTCAGTAAAAATGAAAACAAAAAAATAAAATGAGGTTAACTGTTAGAAAAGGTTCAGAATGGAATAAAAAAAATAAAAGATGGTATACTCACCAGCACTGATTACCCAACATTCCTATTCCAACACAGGGTCACTGCTGGTCCATGCTTCTAGACTGGTCTTGACACACAGGAAATGCCTGGGGATATATGCCCAGCCAATCACTGGCTGGGATAGTAAACTACTGTGGCTAGTCATTGGCTGATCAGGCAGAGGCATGTTCTGTATGTCGATATGTCACCAGGAAACATCCAACGACCAACAGGAACCTGGTAGGCACTGGAACAGGTGCAGCAGGTCATTTTATTCTACCTAATGAATCTCCCCACTCCATGGTGTTCTGGCATGGTGCATAATGTGTTGTATAATTCCTTTATTAATTGCTAATTATCCTTGTCTTGTAACAAAGCTTACTCCCATCATTATATTACTATCCCCATGCTGGTAGGTCTAATTCTACATTCCCTTCACCGAGACATAATGAAAAGTTTTGCCAAAAAAGTTTTATTTTTCATTCTGTAGAACAAATGGCATATTCAGGTGTCTTCTTTCCCCGCAAATGAGATGAACATTGATTTTTTTTTTTTCTCTTTTAACGACCAAATCCAATTTCATCCTGGTTTCCTTCGAACCCCGTTTTTGGCCATTAGCAATGACCTTAGCTAAAGCTAAAAAAAACACACTGCAATTCTTCGGATATACTACAGTGATTTCTTTTTTTACCTTTTACTGATTTTGCAATGCGATGTGTCAGATTTGAAAACCATTGCCTGTTTTCACTACTTTCTGGAACTACATTATTAGGGAGCAAGACTGACCTATACTGTAGCTTGAGACCCATATCTGTGGCAGAGAACAGATATAGCAAAGCCGGGCTTATAACAATGGAGGTAAGGCGGCAAATCTGCAAGCAATAGAATGATGTTTAATAAAGTGTAAGATCAGAGTCGTTCCAAGGTTCTTCTTCCTGTCTTACTGGCGTGAAGCTTTTCTTTATTACCAGATCACTTGGAATCAATGTTTTTTTTCCTTCTTGTTTAGATTTTTATTGTAACACAGAAAAACAGCTGTTTATCAGACTTGGAAGAGTATGTAAGGATTATTGAATACCACTGAATGATGCAGTCTAAATAGCCTTGGAAAATAAAGGATTTTAGTAAAGCAGAGAACATACTTTGTGGGATTTTATTGGCTTTTTGATCTTTATGATAGATTTTACCCCTTATATGCCAAAACCGGCAGTGCAGTTATAGCAGATCGACATCTAGTATTTACGGTCATTGGTTAATTTGTTATTTAAGCTATTTTCAAGTTTGTATGTTAAATATTGAAAGAATTTTGGAGGATATTTATCATTTGCCATCGTTTTTATGAAACTTTGTAATCTGGTTTTGTATTGTGTGGTTGCACCAAATTTATAAAATGGTGCACAGTTTCATGTATTTGGTGCAGCCACATTGTGTCAGGGACTGCCTGACGTAGGATGCAACTTTTCTGCAACATTTCAAGTGCTGAAGATTAGAGATGAGCGAGCATACTCGTCCGAGCTTGGTGCTCGTTCAAGTATTATGGTACTCGTAAGTGCTCGCTGCTCGGACGAGTATCTCGCCATGCTCGAGGAAATGGCAACTTCCGCATTGTGCTTTTTTGGCGCCTATAAACACAGCCAATCACAAGCCAGGAGACTCTACGGTACACCCAGCATCACGTGGGGCCCTTACATGTCGATAGCAGGGGTTGGCTGGCCTGATCAGGTGACCCTGGAATATACTAGTGACTGGCCGCGGTGCTCGGCTCAGATGCCGTCTGGATGTCGTTAGGGATAGAGCTGCTGCGTTTCAGGGAGAGTGTTAGGGCCTGCATTTAGTTCTCTGTTAGGCAGGAATCACCCACAAAGAACCCAACAGCCCTTCTAAGGGCTAGAAGACATTTTTTTTTGTCTCCTGGCTTGGCTGGCTGGCTGGCACTAGTAGTGCAGCTATCGCCATATATAACCCCCTTTTTTTTATGTTATATCTCAGTGATACAAATCCATTGCACACAGCAGTGTGGAACCATTCTGTGTGTCACAGTTCAGTACACTCACTATTTTCTGTCCAGGTGACACTTTCTGTCATTTGCTACCTGTCACGTATACAGCTTGATCCTAAAAATCTCTGTGCGACATTTGTCTGGGTCGCAGTCTAAATAGCCACCGTCAGTATGGTGTCAGTCAGTTCTACGATAGTTTCTGCACGTCACGTTCCAAAAAAAACAAAAATCCAAAACAAAATATACAAAAAAATTAGTTTTTTTGTTGTTTTAGCTCAGTGATACAAATCCATTTCACACAGCTGCGTGTAACCTTTCTATGTGTCACAGTTCAGCACACTCACTCCAATCCATATATTCTGTCCAGGTGACACTTTCTGTACGTCACAGAATAGAACCAAGTCATTTGCTACCTGTCACGCATACAGCTTAATCCTAAAAATCTCTGTGCGACATTTGTCTGGGTCGCAGTCTAAATAGCCACCGTCAGTAGGGCGTCAGTCAGCTCTACGATAGTTTCTGCACGTCACGTTCCAAAAAAAACAAAAATCCAAAACAAAATATACAAAAAAAAAAAGTTTTTTTGTTGTTTTAGCTGAGTGATACAAATCCATTTCACACAGCTACGTGTAACCTTTCTGTGTGTCACAGTTCAGCACACTCACTCCAATCCGTATATTCTGTCCAGGTGACACTTTCTGTACGTCACAGATTAGAACCAAGTCATTTGCTACCTGTCACGTATACAGCTTGATCCTAAAAATCTCTGTGCGACATTTGTCTGGGTCGCAGTCTAAATAGCCACCGTCAGTAGGGTGTCAGTCAGCTCTATGATAGTTTCTGCACGTCACGTTCCAAAAAAAACAAAACTAAAAAAAAATATAAAAAAAAAATATATAAAAATAATTAGTTGTATTTGTTGTTTTAGCTGAGTGATACAAATCCATTTCACACAGCTGCGTGTAACCTTTCTGTGTGTCACAGTTCAGCACACTCACTCCAATACTTATATTCTGTCCAGGTGACACTTTCTGTACGTCACAGAATAGAACCAAATCATTTGCTACCTGTCACGTATACAGCTTGATCCTAAAAATCTCTGTGCGACATTTGTCTGGGTCGCAGTCTAAATAGCCACCGTCAGTAGGGTGTCAGTCAGCTCTACGATAGTTTCTGCACGTCACGTTCCAAAAAAAAACAAACAAAAAAAATATAAAAAACAAATATATAAAAAAAATTAGTTGTATTTGTTGTTTTAGCTGAGTGATACAAATCCATTTCACACAGCTGCATGTAACCTTTCTGTGTGTCACAGTTCAGCACACTCACTCCAATCCGTATATTCTGTCCAGGTGACACTTTCTGTACGTCACAGAATAGAACCAAGTCATTTGCTACCTGTCACGTATACAGCTTGATCCTAAAAATCTCTGTGCGACATTTGTCTGGGTCGCAGTCTAAATAGCCACCGTCAGTAGGGTATCAGTCAGCTCTACGATAGTTTCTGCACGTCATGTTCCAAAAAAAAACAAAAATCCAAAACAAAATATACAAAAAAAATTAGTTTTTTTGTTGTTTTAGCTCAGTGATACAAATCCATTTCACACAGCTGCGTGTAACCTTTCTGTGTGTCACAGTTCAGCACACTCACTCCAATCCATATATTCAGTCCAGGTGACACTTTCTCTACGTCACAGAATACAACCAAGTCATTTGCTACCTGTCACGTATACAGCTTGATCCTAAAAATCTCTGTGCGACATTTGTCTGGGTCGCAGTCTAAATAGCCACCGTTAACAGGGTGTGAGTTAGGTCTCCGATTTTTCCTGCACGTCACGTTCCAAAAAAAACAAAACTAAAAAAAAATATAAAAAAAAAATATATTAAAATAATTAGTTGTATTTGTTGTTTTAGCTCAGTGATACAAATCCATTTCACACAGCTGCGTGTAACCTTTCTGCGTGTCACAGTTCACCACACTCACTCCAATCCGTATATTCTGTCCAGGTGACACTTCCTGTACGTCACAGAATAGAACCAAGTCATTTGCTACCTATCACGTATACAGCTTGATCCTAAAAATCTCTGTGCGACATTTGTCTGAGTCGCAGTCTAAATAGCCACCGTCAGTAGGGTGTCAGTCAGCTCTACGATAGTTTCTGCACGTCACGTTCCAAAAAAAACAAAACTACAAAAAAAATATAGAAAAAAAAAAATTAGTTGTATTTGTTGTTTTAGCTGAGTGATACAAATCCATTTCACACAGCTGCGTGTAACCTTTCTGTGTGTCACAGTTCAGCACACTCCAATCCGTATTTTCTGTCCAGGTGACACTTTCTGTACGTCACTTAATTAAACCAGACTGAACAAGTTTGTGGGTTTCAGTACACCAGGCCCGTTTATTTATTTTTTTTTATATCATACACTTATATACAGAAAATGTTGAACCCCAGGGCTAAGGGTCGAGGACGAGGGCGTGGTTGTGGGCATTCAATTACTGCAGGGGGTAGAGGCCGTGGTCCTGGGCAGGGTGAGACAGTACCTGCTGATGAGGGAGCTGTGGAACGCCGCAGAGCTACACTCCCTAGCTTCATGTCTCAACTTACAGGGACACGTGGTAGAGGACTGTTGAAACCACAACAGTGTGAACAGCTGATCTCGTTGATTGCGGACAATGCTTCAAGTAATTTGTCCACCAGTCAGTCTTCCACGCGGTCCACCCACGTTACCCAAGGGAGCACTCCTCTGGCTCCTCCACCTCAACCTCCT
>ONZH01008690.1:0-28953 GCA_900303285.1 Rhinella marina
AAGTGGCGGTGAGTGTAATTACTGTGTAGCAGGGTTGCCAACCGTCCGTAAATTTACGGACAGTACGCAAAAAAGCGTTGCTTTTCTCTGCCGTCCGTAGTGTCCGGCAGAAAAAAGCAGCGTCCGTGAATTTCAGTGGTGAAAACCCGCCAATTCGCCGAAGTCTGTACTGCGAACGCAATTAGTACGCATACAGACTTCGGGCATACAGTAGTTTAAAGTTCCGGCCGCTTTCTGACGCTGAGAGGGCGGGCCGGTCCGGCGGAGGCGCTGCGCCGTAAGCGCGCAAGGATTCTACTTACCATACCAATACCAGTGGAGGTGGAGTCGTGGAGACAGGGGCCGGACCGGGCGGTGAGTGGCATGCGGACGACTGGAGAGGCACATGCGGGGCGGGTGGTGCACTGCGCAGGTGCAGGCAAGGCAACTAGGGGGGCCAGCCAGCCCAGCCACAGACAACACAAGGCCAAGAGGGGGAGGGTGGAGGAGTGGGGCACAGTGGGCTGCTGTGAGGTCTGATGGGGGCACAGTGGGCTGCTGTGAGGTCTGATGGGGGCACAGTGGGCTGCTGTGAGGTCTGATGGGGGCACAGTGGGCTGCTGTGAGGTCTGATGGGGGCACAGAGGGCTGCTGTGGGGTCTGATGGGGGCACAGTGGGCTGCTGTGAGGTCTGATGGGGGCACAGTGGGCTACTGTGAGGTCTGATGGGGGCACAGTGGGCTGATATGAGGTCTGATGGGGGCACAGTGGGCTGATATGAGGTCTGATGATGGCACAGTGGGCTGATATGAGGTCTGATGGGGCACAGTGGGCTGATATGAGGTCTGATGGGGCACAATGTCTGATATGAGGTCTGATGGGGGCACGATAAGCTGATCTGAGGTCTGATGGGGGCACAATGGGCTGATCTGAGGTCTGATGGGGGCACAGTGGGCTGCTGTGAGGTCTGATGGGGGCACAGTGGGCTGCTCTGAGGTCTGATGGGGGCACAGTGGGGCTGCTCTGAGGTCTGATGGGGGCACAGTGGGCTGCTCTGAGGTCTGATGGGGGCACAGTGGGCTGATCTGAGGTCTGATGGGGCACAATAAGATGATTTGAGGTCTGTTGAGGGCACAGTGGGCTGATCTGAGGACCATTACAGCGGGTCCTTATTATTTCTGGGAGCACTACTGGAGGCGATATGGGAAAAATTATATCTATTATGGGGAATTATTACTACTACCAGGGGTACTATTGGGGGTGTTACTATTATTAGTACAATATGGAGGGCACTACTGCTAAAAGAGCTACTTGTGGAGCATTATCACTATTGGGGCACTATTACTCTGGGAGAGAATTATTAGTATCAGTGGGACTTTGGGGAGCACTGTAACTATATGGGGTCCTACCTATATGGCACTGTTATATCTACAGTATAGTATTAGGGGACATTGGGGAGCACAGTGGGCACAGTATTTTGGGCAGCAGCAGGATAACAGAAAAGTGGGTAATCTAAGGTGTCTTTGTGGCAAACTCTGCAGAGAGAAGATGGGGCTGAAAGAAGTGTCATGGCGGTGTGGGCCAAATAGAGAAGATGAGAAAAGAGAACATTTACATCAGGGAAACGTCACTGGATTTAAGAGGTATGTGGTGCTGTATCATCTTGTACGTTTGGTATTGGTGAATGTAATGTCCATCCAAATATGTGTCACTTATTTCTTCAGCAAGGACTTGCCGGTATATGGTATGTTACTGCTGCAGCCAATCACCAATTAGTGATCTAATGCTGAGAACTGGCTGCAGTGGGCACATGCCATACACCTGCACATCAGTGTGCACATCACCAGCACTATGACAGATGTGCACACTTGCCCATTACATGCCTGCCAGTCTTTGTTTACATGGCAGCAGCAATGATGCCAGAAAGTCCAGCGTGTCATAGGCATCATCACTGCAGGCATATAAACAAAGCACTCAATGGCAGGGATGTAACAGCTGAAAACTGTTGATTTCTTTTCCATATGCCATATTTTATTTTTAACTACTGAACAATCCTCTTTATTCTGGGGGCGTGTCCTCTAAAAAGGGGGTATGGCATATGTCCGTAAAAATGTTGGGCCGTCCGTAAATTTTGGTTCAGTTGTCCAGAAAAATTTGAAAGGAAGGTTGGCAACCCTGCTGTGTAGTGGGTAGAGGTTGTGGGAACCTGAGTCTACAAGGTGTGTGGATTGGACACAATGGGGGTGTTAAAAACTGTGGCTTCATTGACAGCACGTAGGTCATATACCACCTGGTACTGGGTTGGTTTTGCCCTTCTTACTTTCCTTTTTCTCAGGGTACAAAAGAGTGTTAGAAGGGGATACAATCTCCTTGATAACCCTTTTTTCATAAAGTCTCGGACTGTTTGAGATATGGCATGTGAGGATACTGCAAGCAGGGCTTCCTTCTCATCTTCTGGGAGTAATGACACAAACATGGACCAGGGAATTTAGTCAATAACGGCTAACAAAGTTTTTGGTCATTAAGGGCACCTATTAGCTTCACAGTGCCATCCCCTTGGTATGAGATGCTGACACATACTTTTGCAAGCAAGTTTCTACCCAGGAGGCAACAGGGGACAGTGATCTGACCAGCAACCGGGCAAGCACTTCTTGGTTAAGGGCAAATCTAGCACGGATGGGTTCTGTTAAAGAAACTACCTTTCCATCCGCTCCTATTCAAGGACTGGTGTCCGTGGAGCTTAAGTCAGGGGAGGACATGTTTGCTGTGCACAACTGCCTTGGCTGCTCCAGTATCAATTAAAAACAGGAGTACTTCTTTATCACCCAGAGTGAGGGATATCATTGGAGCTGGACTTTAATCTGCTAAAATGTTTGAGGGCACAGCCAAAACTGGATTGCCCGTTTCCTAATCCTGGTCTAACTTTTTTCTTTCCATCTGTCTTTGTGTTGTCCTTAAGAACATGGGTGTTTGTGGGGACAGTGATCTGGGCTCAGTTAACACAGAATAGAATCCATGTGGTGTGGTCGAGGAGTACCACATACAGCATAACTCTCTCCAATCTAGGTTCCGGGTCCTGCAGATGCTGCAGGTCCATTCCCCAGGACCATTATAAGGTGGAAGACCTACTTTTTCCTTTCTCAGTTTGGGAGGTGGTTTAACATTACCGTGATAACATTCATAATAATACTTGACACTTTCTCTGTCTCTCTACACCTCCTCTATACACTTTCCGTAAGATACTAACAATTGGACTCCTGTGAGCTCGTTATCTTTCAGGCACCTTTTATTTTCCCTACATGTTGTTTTGTTTTTTTCTTTCTCACTACTCTGGATTCAGTTTACCATCGTGGTGTATCTCTACAGCTTCCATTAGCTTGCTGATGTTCTTCACTGCCTGTCTACATTCTTTCTCCCTTACTACTTATGCAGCATCTTATGTCAAGCTACAGTTTACCACAGGTGAGACCATTTCCGTCACAATCCCTTCCTTTTGTGATTCTAGCATGGGCAGGACACCCAGGACCAAGTACTTCACTTGACTTTGTATTAAATGCAGGACCTAACCTAACATCTTCACCCAGTTCCCCTTGACCTGGAGTCCTGAACACCTGCATCATCACAACAACCTGTTAGGAATCGAGATGAAGTTGCCTCCAAGTGCTGACTTAATCCTAGTAACAGAAAAAACATAGAGGTTAAGTCTTTTAATCTAATTAAACAATAATAACTAATTACAGGTATGTGTATATCCTTTATTTATTAAGTTGAGTACTTTTTGTGGTTTTACTCACATCTATGTGCATTGTTTCCCGTGTCACGGAAAATACCAGTAACTAAGATGGCCGCTGGGTGGGGACTGACATTCCCTCAGTTAAGATGGCCACCAGGAAGGGAAGTTTCCTAAGTTAAGATGGCTGCCAAGATGGACATTGGGACGTAGGGCGTGCCGTCTTGTGTGATAACTGGATACAAAGAGGTGAGCTGCGGGCGTGGTTCTGGCACTGACGTACTTCACAGGTCCACCCCTCTGAAGAGGGAGACTGAGGGGGCTAGTGATATGGTGAGGGATGTGTCTGCGGGAGCGCGGTAGGGTCCTTCTGTACCATTTTAGGGGCTGTGCTGATGGGCATGTAAAAGTAATCATTTGTCTTTTCATTATACATTTCTGCCCAGACTAATTTCTTATATTTAATAATTTTCCGCTGATGCTCGCATTGTTTTTCATAACATCTAGAATATAATGTTGTAAATTCAAGGCCGAATGTCCAGTGTTCACTCCTTTTTGGGCTAATGCCAGAGCAAACACTTCCCTGTGAGTGCTCAACTTAACCCTTAATTTGGCCTCATCATCACATCACTAGAGCAGATTTCGCTCACAGTAAACTTGGCTGTGTGACCTTCATCTACTAGTTGGTTCTCTGGCAACACACAAGGTCAGATTTCTGGTCCACACAGACATAACATGTAACAAACATGACATTCAACGTATAACAGACAGACATAAAGAAACATTTCCCATACACACACACACACACACAAGTTTTTCAAATTATTTCCCTTGAGCCACCACCTGCAGGGCCGTCTGTTCTCCGGGTAACAATTACACCCTGTTACCGCCCATGTCTCAATCTCAAATCTGGTCTACTAGCTTTGAGGTTCTATCATGCTTAGGTCAGCCCAGGGCAGGAAATCACCTCTGTTGCTGGTCCCGCTGCTCAAGGCAGCCCAGCACAGGAATTACCTCTGTCACTGGTCACGCTGCTCTCCCCCGGCAGCCCAGTACAGGAAACCACTTCTGGCTGGTCACATCGCTCTAGACAACCCAGCACGGGAAAACCCCCTCCGTGGTTTGTCACACTGTTCTAGACGACCCAGCACAGGAAACCTTCCTCCCTGTGGCTGGTTACGCTGCACCAAGGCAACCCAGCACGGGGAAAACACCTCCCTATCAGCAGATCGCCCCCCCCCCTGTGTCAAGTTGTCTCTTGACAAACTTGAACAGGAATTATGCGATCCTCCTGTACGATCCTTGGTCAGTTTTCTCACTCGGTTTTCCTCTCCCCTTTCAGTACACTAACATGGAAACACAAACCACAGTAGAAACAAACCCTTCTTTCGGGTTCTTTAGGACTCAAGGTTTCAACTTACAGCCGAAGCTGCTGGTAACTTGTCTAGCAGAACTAATTACCATAATGCAGTGCAATCTCGACAAGAGATAGGTAAGATAATCAATTTTCTTACCTTCTACTTGGGGCTGCAGTCCCCTTCCTCAAGCGACCGTGCACCGCACTCTGGCAATCCACACCTTCGGCTACAGAAGTTACATTTCCTCGATCCCACCCAGGGATGCCAACTGATAAGGATGGCTCTCAAAGGGAGCCTTAAAGTTTGTTTCTCTGCTCCAAATTAAAGCAATCCTAGGATTTTACATGCATGGAAGAAACAAAACTGACACCTGGTAGGGTCAAAGAGGTTCTTGTTTATTAGAGGAGGATACAAGGGTTATATATCCCAGGGAGGGGTGAATCCTCTCCTGAGGGTTAGGATTAGGGATGAGCGAACCGAACCGTAACGAACCAGATTCGTTACGAACTTTACCGAACGTTCGGTTCGTCCCCGAACCGAACTTTCGTCAAGTTCGTATGAATCAGGTTCGTAAATAAAGTTTACTTTTTCCACAGAATAGACCAGGATACAAGGGATTATTTATTACTCCTACAATCCCTTGTATCCTGGTGTGACCCTCGTGTCAAACCACCCTTTTGGGAGGAGAAGCCGAGATGGGTTATTAATAATCTGGTTCGTTACGGTTCTGTTCGCTCGTCCGAACGAACGTTCGGACGAACGAAAATAATAACTTATTATTATTATCCGTCAAGTAGCGTACTTTTAACAACTCTACACTATGTTCGTCACTGGAGTAGGAATGTTCGCAGACGCAGTGTATGCGTACGCTAATGCGTACATATTCATTTAGTTAAGTAGCGTACCTTTGACAACGCTAGACTGTATGTTCGTTATTTGTGCGGGAATGTTCGCATTAGCGTACGTATTAGTGTAGATTCTCAAATATGCGTATATTCGTTCGTATAAGGTTCGTTTTAGGTTCGGTTCGTACGAATCCGAACTTCAAGAAAGTTCGCCGAAGCGAACCGAACCGAACTTTTCAAAAGTTCGCTCATCCCTAGTTAGGATATATTTTATTGGTTAGTAATGCAAAATAAAGTTTCACTTCTGCTCATCTAGTCTAGCTAAAGAATGTAAACTACAGATAAGAGCAGGAGTGGTCCCGGAGCCGATGCCATCTTGTAATGGCTTCATGTCTTAAGTCTTTATATCCATAACACTTTCACACTAGCTCTAGAGATCCGGTGGGCTGTTATGGCCGGGAACAGCCCACCGGATCTCTCCGGATCCGGAATTTGCCTGACACAAACGGGAGAACGGCCAGCCCCACTAACAATAATGGGGGACGGCGCTGATCCGGTCGCTCTCCAGCAAGAACGCCGGGAATTGGCAGGACAAATACTGCGGAACAGCCTTCCGGATCACCACCACATATGTGAAAGTAGCATAAGGCAATTTACTGTGAAGGGGCACGTATCTGAGAATACCTTCACTTGTTTGAGTGGAGTTAGAGGCGTGGTCTAGCATGAAAGAAAATTGCTGCAGTGCACCACGCACGCCCACGTTGTCCTTCTATACAGTTTTCATTATTGGCACTGGTATATATACAATACAGTACACTAATTTTTTAACATGTTTTTACTTTTCAAATATTTTGTTACTCACCCTGTCGTATCTCTGCGCGGATCTCAGTAAGCCGCTCTGGATCTGGCCCGAGGTCCGCACAGTGTCAAAGCGATGGCGCAGGCTTTGGATAACCTGCTGCACTAATCTCCTTCTTGTGCTGATTTGGGTGTCGGTGTGTGCCATCATAATCCTGGCGGTCCATCAGCTTGACCATGTATTTAAGCTCTCCAGAGCTAAATGCTAAACGCCTGGATGCCAGTTTGCAAACTTCGCTCTGCCTCTAAGGACTGTACGCCGCGGCCTAACGGCGTGCGTGCGTATGACGCATTAGCAAGACAATAGTACGCTAAAGATTCGTACGCACTTCGTACGCTCATGCGTACGTATTCAGTTAAGTAGCGTATCTTTAACAACGCTAGACTGTATGTTCATTATTTGTGCGGGAATGTTCGCCGAACACGACCAGAATAATGATTATTTTTTAATGCAACTTCGCTCATCTCTAATTGTACGCTAATGCGTATGAATTTGTATGCTAGTGCTATGCATTGTGCGCTAATGTGTACGAATTCAGTTAATTAGCGTACTTTTACGAGTGAAAGAGGAGAAGTCGCGATTCTGACCTTTTCCTATGAACCAGACACCCTCCCCATGCTGTTCCCTAAACATTTTCTGTGGTGTTTCCACCATTTTCTCACGTTTCCTCACGTTTCCCTAAGGACCAGACACCCTCCTCTCATCTGAGCAGGGGGTGCCTGGTCTTCTCCCATTGACTTTCATTATACTCGGGTGTTCGGCCGAGCACTCGAGCACCACCTAGTGTTCGGTCAGAGCACCCGAACATCGGGTTGCTTGATCATCACTACTGTGCACAGTTCTGGGCTCCTGTGAACAAGGCAGACATAGCAGAGCTGGAGAGGGTTCAGAGGTGGGCAACTAAAGTAATAACTGGAATGGGTGGACTACAGTACCTAGAAAGATGATCAAAATTGGGGTTATTCACTTTAGAAAAAAGACGACTGAGGGGAGATTTAATAACTATGTATACAGTGGGGAAAAAAGTATTTAGTCAGCCACCAATTGTGCAACTTCTCCCACTTAAAAAGATGAGAGGCTTGTAATTGACATCATAGGTAGACCTCAACTATGAGAGACAAAATGAGAAAACAAATCCAGAAAATCACATTGTCTGATTTTTAAAGAATTTATTTGCAAATTATGGTGGAAAATAAGTACAGTGCCTTGCGAAAGTATTCGGCCCCCTGGACCTTTTCAACCTTTTGCCACATTTCAGGCTTCAAACAAAAAGATATAACATTTTACATTTTTGGTGAAGAATCAACAACAAGTGGGTCACAATTGTGAAGTGGAACGAAATTTATTGGAGCATTTAAACTTTTTTTGTAATAATAAAACTGAAAAGTTGGGCGTGCAAAATTATTCGACCCATGTACTTTCAGTTCAGAAAACTCACTCCAGAAGTTCATTGAGGATCTCTGAATGATCCAATGTTGTCCTAAATGACTGATGAAGATAAATAGAATCCACCTGTGTGTAATCAAGTCTCCGTATAAATGCACCTGCTCTGTGATAGTCTCAGGGTTCTGTTTAAAGCACAAAGAGCATCATGAAGACCAAGGAACACACCAGGCAGGTCCGTGATACTGTTGTGGAGAAGTTTAAAGCCGGATTTGGATACCAAAAGATTTCCCAAGTTTTAACATCCCAAGGAGCACTGTGCAAGCGATCATATTGAAATGGAAGGAGTATCAGACCACTGCAAATCTACCAAGACCCGGCCGTCCCTCTAAAATTTCATCTCAAACAAGGAGAAGACTGATCAGAGATGCAGCCAAGAGGCCCATAATCACTCTGGTTGACCTGCAGAGATCTACAGCTGAGGTGGGAGAGTCTGTCCATAAGACAACAATCAGTCAAACACTTCGCAAATCTCGCCTTTATGGAAGAGTGGCAAGAAGAAAGCCATTTCTCAAAGATATCCATAAAAAGTCTCGTTTACAGTTTGCCACAAGCCACCTGGGAGACACACCAAATATGTGGAAGAAGGTGCTCTGGTCAGATGAAACCAAAATCGAACTTTTTAGAAACAATGCAAAACGATATGTTTGGCGTAAAAGCAACACAGCTCATCACCCTGAACACACCATCCCCACTGTCAAACATGGTGGTTGCAGCATCATGGTTTGGGCCTGCTTTTCATCAGCAGGGACAGGGAAGATGGTTAAAATTGATAGGAAGATGGATGGAGCCAAATACAGGACCATTCTGGATGAAAACCTGTTGGAGTCTGCAAAAGACCTGAGACTAGGACGGAGATTTATCTTCCAACAAGACAATGATCCCAAACATAAAGCAAAATCTACAATGGAATGGTTCAAAAATAAACGTATCCAGGTCTTAGAATGGCCAAGTCAAAGTCCACACGTGAATCCAATTGAGAATATGTGGAGAAAGCTGAAAACTGCTGTTCACAAACGCTCTCCATCCAACCTCGAAGAGCTCGAGCTGTTTTGCAAGGAAGAATGGGCAAGAATTTCAGTCTCTAGATGTGCAAAACTGATAGACATACCCCAAGTGACTTGCAGCTGTAATCGCAGCAAAAGGTGGCACAACAAAGTATTAATGCAAGGGGGCCAAATAATTTTGCACACCCCTTTACAGTTTTATTATTACAAAAAAAATTTAAATGATCCAATAAATGTCGTTCCACTTCACAATTGTGACCCACTTGTTGTTGTTGCTCTCACAGACCTGTAACTTCTTCTTTAAGAGGCTCCTCTGTCCTCCACTCATTACCTGTAGTAATGGAACCTGTTTGAACTTGTTATCAGTATAAAAGACACCTGTCCACAACCTCAAACAGTCACACTCCATACTCCACTATGGTGAAGACCAAAGAGCTGTCTAAGGACACCAGAAATAAAATTGTAGACCTGCACCAGGCTGGGAAGACTGAATCTGCAATAGGCAAGCAGCTTGGTGTGAAGAAATCAACTGTGGGAGCAATAATTAGAAAATGGAAGACATACAAGACCACTGATAATCTCCCTCGATCAGGGGCTCCACGCAAGATCTCACCCCGTGGGGTCAAAATGATCACAAGAACTGTGAGCAAAAATCCCAGAACCACACGGGGGGACCTAGTGAATGACCTGCAGAAAGCTGGGTCCAACGTAACAAAGGCTACCATCAGTAACACACTACGCCGCCAGGGACTCAGATCCTGCAGTGCCAGACGTGTCCCCCTGCTTAAGCCAGTACATATCAGGTCCCGCCTGAAGTTTGCTAGAGGGCATCTGGATGTTCCAGAAGAGTACTGGGAGAATGTCATATGGTCAGATGAAACCAAAGTAGAACTGTTTGGTAGAAACACAACTCGTCGTGTTTGGAGGAGAGTGAATGCTGAGTTGCATCCAAAGAACACCATACTTACTGTGAAGCATGGGGGTGGCAACATATGCTTTGGGGCTGTTTCTCTGCAAAGGGACCAGGACGACTGATCAGTGTACATGAAAGAATGAATGAGGCCATGTATCATGAGATTTTGAGTGCAAACCTCCTTCCATCAGCAAGATCATTAAAGATGAAACGTGGCTGGGTC
Organism: Rhinella marina; assembly: GCA_900303285.1. Classification (NCBI taxonomy): domain Eukaryota; kingdom Metazoa; phylum Chordata; class Amphibia; order Anura; family Bufonidae; genus Rhinella; species Rhinella marina. Next base: position 10,358 of record ONZH01008690.1, read on the forward strand.
TTTCAGCATGACAATGATTCCAAGCACACCGCCAGGACAACGAAGGAGTGGCTTCGTAAGAAGCATTTCTTCGTAGCCAGTCTCCAGATCTCAACCCCATAGAAAACCTTTGGAGGGGGTTGAAAGTCCATGTTGCCCAGTGACAGCCCCAAAACATCACTGCTCTAGAGGAGATCTGCATGGAGGAATGGGCTAACATACCAGCAACAGTGTGTGCCAACCTTGCGAAGACTTACAGAAAACGTTTGACCTCTGTCATTGCCAACAAAGGATATATAACAAAGTATTGAGATGAACTTTTGTTATTGACCAAATACTTTTTTTCTGTATTTGTTTTCTCATTTTGTCTCTCATAGTTGAGGTCTACCTATGATGTCAATTACAGGCCTCTATCATCTTTTTAAGTGGGAGAACTTGCACAATTGGTGGCTGACTAAATACTTTTTTTTCCCCACTGTAAATATATCAGCAGTCAGTACAGAGATCTCTCCCATGATCTATTTATCCCTAGGACTATGACGAAGGGACATCATCTGCGTGTGGAGGAAAGATGATGATTACTTACCGGTAATTTGATTTTCCATTTAGCCTCCACAACAGCACTAAGCAGGAGGGAACCCCGCCTCCCAGGGACAGGAAACAATGTAGAGAACCAAAATTAAAAAGCCTCCTCCCCTTACCTTCTCCAGTAAATATCCAAGGACAACAAAGATGATGCTGAATAGGTATATTTATTATATTCACCTTCTTAAAGGGGTTCTCTGGGAATTAAGAAAATTAAAATACTTAAATATTACTTCATTCTAAATATATTCCCAAATACCTTCCATTAGTTATAATGGCTCGTTTTGTATGGGGAGCAATCATTAGGAGAAACAAAATGGCCGCCGTCCTATTAGTACACACAAACCCTGTCCTGATAACACAGGAGGACAAGTTACTTCACAACACTAAGGTAAAGAGCTGCCTCATCTTTCTCTTCACTTGTCATGGTTATGATCCCGAATACAGATGATAAGATCTTTAGCTGAATCTCTGTAGGAATGGAGTTCATGAGCAGATGTGGCTAATAAGTAGCAGCTCTTGTCTGCAGTCTCCATTACCACAGTCTGTCCTGTCCGTCCTCTCCGTACTTTGTCTCCTGATGAACTCCATTCCCACAAAGAAAGCTAAATATCATATTAAACTGTAGTCAGGATCGTAATCCCTGACAGTCAGGGCAGAGAGGAGGATGAGGCAGCTCTTTCTCTCAGTGTTATGAAGTAACTTGTCCTCCTGTGTGATTAGGACAGGTTTTGTGTGTACTAACAGGACGGTGGCCATTTTGTTTCTCCTAATCATTGCTCCCAAGACAAAACGAGCCATTATAACCAATGAAAGGTATTTAGGAATATATTTATAGTAAAGTAATATTTGCGTATTTTCATTTTCTTAATTCCCGGAGAACCCCTTTAATCTGGAGAGAAGGTATAAGCATATAACAAAAGAACATACCAAACAAGATTAACAAAAGAAAAATCCAAAACACAGGGTGGGAAAAAACCCAGTGCCATTGTGGAGGCTAAATGGAAAATCAATATACCAGTAAGTAATTATCATCTTTTCCATATGCCTCCCCAACAGCACTAAGCAGGAGGATTAACACAGAAATCAAAACTAGGGAGGGACCACAGCAAACAAAACCTTACAACCAAAGGAAAGGTCCCTGTTAGAAACGACATCCGGTCTATAATGTTTGAAAAAGGTACTGCACCAGGTGGCAGTCTGACAAATTTGGCCCGAAGAAGCAGAGGCCCCTTCGGCCCATGAGGTTGACATAGCTCTAGTAGAATGGGCTTTTAAGTGTAAAGGAGGGGGAAGTCCTTTCTCCTTATACGCCATTGCAATAGTCAATTTTATCCAGCGAGAGATGGTCACTTTAGAAGCCCCTTGGCCCTTGTTCTGCCCTGCAAACTGAACAAACGATCAGATTTTCTTATAGAATTAGTGGCTGCCAGATAGGACAGTACACATCTCCTGACGTCTAGGTGGTGGGACCTAATTTCTCTGTCAGATCTGGCCTGTGGACAAAAGGTAGGTAGTGAGATCTCTTGTTGGCAATGGAAACTAGAGAAAACTTTGGGCAGAAAAAAAGGATCGTGTCTAAGAACTATTCTATAATCTAGAACAGTAAGATAAGGTGACCTGCAGGAAAAAGCCTGGATCTCCCCCATCTTCCTGGATGTCGTGATAGCAATCAGGAAGTCAGTCTTCAAAGATGGCAACTTAAGCGGGATATCGCTAAGGGGCTCAAAGGGGATCTCCAAGAGTACAGATAGAACCAGTCTAAGGTCCCAGGGGGGAACCATGGATCTAACTGAAGGTTTTAGTTTAAGGGCTCCCTTAAAGAAACGTCTGACTAAGCCTAAGTCTGCCAACTTTACATTCATAAATGCGCTTAGAGCCGCCACCTGGACTTTTAGGGTACTGACCCTTAATTCATCCTCTAGGCCTTTCTGTAAAAAATTCAGGATTATCTTCAGGTCAGGTGGAGCAGTGGGCTCCCAGGAATCTCCTGCAAACCGGAGGAAGGTGTTCCAAGATCTGAGGTAAATCGTCGAGGTAACGGGTTTACTACTATTAAGTAGAGTGACAACTGCTTCTGATAATCCCTTGGATTTTAGGATGGAACGCTTAACATCCAAGCTGTCAGTTTTAGCTGATGAATGTCCGGATGTTGGGCCGGTCCCTGAAGAAGAAGATTCGGAATTTGTGGGAGAAGCCAGAAGTTCCCCTTGGAGAGATTCAGCAGGAGTGGGAACCAAGTGCTTTTAGGCCAGAACGGAGCTATGAGAATTAGCTGGCTCTTTTCTTCAATTTAGTCAACCAAAACAAGAATGACACCGGCGCTTATAAGCAGCACTACACAAACTGCCGCTGTAAACTGTAACAAATGCCAACACATATATATATATATATATATATATATATCTGAAAGACCGCGCGCTAAGACCAGTATAAACACACTCCAATTCTGGATCTGTTTGCCATAAGATCAAACACCCAACTAGATCAGTTCTTTTCCCTTTCTCACAAGGACAACCCTGTGAAAATAGATGTCTTTCGGGACCATGGCCAGAGGGTCTTCTGTATGCCTTTCCCTCAATATCCCTTATTCCCAGAGTCCTGACAAAGGTAATTGAAGAAAAGATGCCAACATATATATATATGAAAGACCATGCACTAAGACCAGTATAAACACACTCCTATTAGATAAGGGAAACTGCTATAGCGCTGTGAACAAAGAACTCCAAAAAATTACCTTTATAGAAGACAATTCCTCCACAGCGTCTATCCCAATTCACTGGCTGGCTGGCTTTTCAGTTAGTCTGCTTTACTTGCGGACCGCGCTCTGGCCGGTAGCGCGATCACGCTGGTAAGAGATTCACAGCTCGCGCTCACACCGCAAGTAAAACAGACTAAAAGCCGAACTCGCAATGCTCGAGTCTCTTTCCCGCACTGTAATATTGATTTGTATGCTAATGCGTACAAATTTGTATGCTAATGCATACGCATTTGTACGCTAATGCGAACGCATTTGTATGCTAATGCGTACGCATTGTGCGCTAATGCGTACAAATTCAGTTAATTAGCATACTTTTACGAGTGAAAGGAGTTTTTCTATTTACCAGACACCCTCCCCTCTTCCGAGCGGCGGGTGCCTGGTTTAGTCCCATTGACTAACATTATGCTCGGGTGCTCGGCCGAGCACTCGAGCAACCCCTAGTGCTCGGCCAGAGCACCCGAGCATACGAGCACAGAGGTGCTCGCTCAACACTATATTTGACATGTCTAAGACCCTTCAGATTTTTTATTGCTGTGAAAGAGCTGTTTGGCTTCTTTATCAGGAATATTGGGGAGTAGAATCCTTTCCCTCTTTGGCTTAGAGGTACCGGGATAATGACTTCTTTTTCCAATAGTGTCCATATCTGGGACTCTTAAATCCTCTTCCAAGCTGGAAAGAATTTTCTTAGAATTCCCCCCTTTGCGTCTCTGGCGTCATTGATTGGACTGCTTTGAGGTCTTGTCAGGGTTAAACAAGAAGCCTCTTCCTCTGCCCCTTCAGGGCTGCCAGGAACTTGGATTTTCCTTTTTCTTTTGGTCAGGCCTCCCCTTTCTCTGGTTACGAAAGAAGCGGCGCTGATGGAAGAACCTGGATTCTGAAGGCAAACCCTTTTTCCTGTCTGATGCTTTTTCTAGGATGTCGTCTAATACTGATCTGAAAAGCCTATCCCCTTTGCAGGAAACTTGTAGCTTGTCTTAGAACTGGCAAGGAAGATAGAATATCTTCCCTAGGAGAGGGTTCTGGCAGTACAAGTGGCCGCTATACTTGGTCTCAACATAGAGGTGCAGGTTTCCCATGATCTCGTAAAAATTGATTCACACTTTTTGTCTATAGAATCTCGTAGAAGGCCCACATCTTTAAAGGGTAGGGAGGACCTTTTAGAAATTCTAGCTACAGGGGCACCGATCTTGGGGGTCTTGGCCCAAAGCGCAGAGTCACTCTCACTAAAAGGATATTTCCTTTCGAATACCTTAGAGACTCCTGATCTTTTCTCAGAGTCCTTCCATTCATCTGTGATCAATTTTTTTATATTTTCATGGACAGGAAAAACATGTCTCTTCCTAACCCATTAAACATTTGGTCTTGAATCATATGAGATGCTTTTGACTCCTCTACATTCATAGTGTCCTAATAGTTTTGAGAAAAGAGTCAGTTTCTTCCACAGAACATAAGGGTCTACCCGATTCATCTTCTGAGGACACTGAGTCAGACTCAGACGATACTTCTCCCTCATCTAAATCAAAGTCAATCTCCACCTGTGGATCTGGATAAGATTTGGAAGAAGAGGGTTTCTGAGGCAGTACAGCCAATTTTGCATCAATGGCAGAACTAACTTCCTCTTTAATAAGTGACTTCAACCAATCCACCAACGATGGGGTCTCTTCAGCCATAATCTTATATGTACATATGCAATATAAGAACATTTTTTTTATTCTTTAGGAAGGTTGAAGATTACCACTAAATTGAGGTGAACCTTAAGAAAAAAGAGACCCCAGTTGCCAAACAAACAACAATATTTCACCAAGGAGGACGCTTACCGGGCTGAGGGCCTTGGGAGTTTCAGCAGATTTTTCTGGCAGCGACATGGCACCAACACTGGATGATAACTCCATACAGGGAAACCGGCAGTACCAGGACGCCATTCTTTTCTGCAGGCCCGCGTTTTATCTTTAATTTCCGGGTCACTCGGGGTGCAGGATGTATTTCTAGAGTGTAATAATATTACAGATTATAGCTACTAGAGATGGGTCATTGATCCAGAGAGTTATTCTGATTGCCTGATTGGAGTCAGGAAGGAATTTTTCCCCCCTAAAGTGGGGAAAATTGGCTTCTACATCACAGGGGTTTTTTGCCTTCCTCTGGATCAACTTGCAGGATAACAGGTTGAACTGGATGGACAGAGGTCTTTTTTCGGCCTTATAAACTTGTTACTATGTTACTGTAACTAACCTCTGTTTTCTATCACTGAGCCAGTTACTTAGCCACACACAGACCTTTTTTCCCAGTCCATGCATTCTCATTTTATGTACTAACCTTTTATGTGGTACAGTGTCAAATGCTTTGGAGAAGTCCAGATATACGACATCCATTGATTCGCCACAGTCAAGTCTAGAACTTACCTCCTCATAGAAACTGATTAAATTCGTTTGACATGACCGATTCCTCATGAAGCCATGCATATATGGCGTTATTTGCTTATTTTCATTGAGGTACTCCAAGATAGCATCTCTTATAAAACCCTCACCAGTTTACCCACGACAGATGTTACACTTACTGGCCTATAGTTCCCGGGCTCTGTTTTTGGACTTTTTTGGAATACTGGCACCACATTTGTTATGTGCCAATCCTGTGGAACACTCCCTGTCAGTATAGAGTCCTTAAATATCAGAAATAAGGGTCTGGCTATTACATTACTTAATTCTCTTAGGATACTCGGGTGTATGCCATCTGATCCTGGCGATTTGTCTATTTCAATCTTTTTAAGACACCACTGTACTTCTTCCTGGTTCAGACAGGGCACTTTTAATGGGGAATTTACTTTTACATTCTGCATTTCATCTGACAGTTTAGCTTTTCTTTATCCTCATCGCTCTCTGCAACTTCCCCCTCATTACTCGGTCAAGGGCCGACACCTTCAGTTTTATACTTTTTACCATTTATATAACTGAAACATTTTAGGCTTAGTTTTACTCTTTGGCAATTAATCTTGCGGTCTCTAGTTTGGCTGCTTTTATTTGTCTTTTACATATTCTATTTTTTTCCCTATAGTTTTTCAATGCTTCCTTCCTACCCTCCTGCTTTAGTGATTTAAATGCTTTCTTTTTGTCATTTATTGCTTTCTTTACAGTTCTATTTATCCACATTGGTTTTTTCTTGCTCCTTAACCTTTTATTCCCATAAGTTATGTACCTCTCACAATTAGATATTAGGATGCTTTTAAAAATGTCCCATTTGGTTGCTGTATCTTTATGATTGAGGACTTTATCCCAGTTAGTTAGGCCTATGGCTAAATTTTGCTATTTTGAAGTTTGGTATTTTTGTTCCACCCTGAAGAAACACTCCTTTGAATGACAATTAGAAGGTTATTACTTTATGGTCACTATTTCCCAGGTGTCTCCAAACCTGTACATCTGTTGTTCTGTCAGGTCTATTGGTTAATACTAAGTCCAGTATGGCCGTCCCTCTAGTCGGGCCCTGAACCAGTTGGGAAAGATAATTGTCTTTGGTTATTGCCAAGAACCTGTTTCCTTTATGATATGTACAGGTTTCAGTTTCCCAGTCTATATCAGGGTAGGTGAATTCCCCCATAATGATTACCTCATTATGATTTGCTGCCTCGTCTATTTCGTTTAGAAGTAGATTTTCTGTGGACTCTGGTATATTAGGTGGCTTATAATAAACTCCTATTAGTATTTTATTATTGATTTTTTCCTCCACATGTTTATGTCCCTCACTTATATCTTCCCGGGGTGTGGGCTTTAGACAAGACTTTACATAAAGGCAGACCTCTTCCCCTCTCCGGTTTTGACGATCCTTTCTAAACAGACTGTAACCCTGTACGTTAACTGCCTAGTCATAGCTATCATCCAGCCATGTCTCAGTTATTCCCACTATGTCATAGTTCTCATCGCACATCACTAATTCCAGTTCTCCAGTTTTATTTTTTACACTTCTGGCATTAGTATACATACAATTAAGAGGTTTATGTATATATATATTTTTTTACCCTACACCTTTCCTTCTTAACTGTTCTAGTCCCACCTTCCTTTTCTCCCTCAGTTCCATTACCTTGTCTCAGGTCTCTATCTGCACCACTAACCTCCCCTCTTATGTAATCCCCCCCCCCAGTCCCTAGTTTAAACACCCCTCCAACCTTCTAGTCATCTTTTCCCCCAACACAGCTGCCTTTTCCCCATTGAGGTGCAGCCCATCCCTACGGTAGAGCCTGTAGCTGACAGAGAAGTCGACCCAGTTCTCCAGGAACCCAAACCCCTCTTTCCTACACCCGTTCTTGAGCCACTTGTTTACCTCCCTAATCTCCCTCTGCCTCTCTTGTGTGGCTCGTGGTACAGGTAGCATTTCGGAAAACACCACCTTTGAGGTCCTTGCCCTAAGCTTGTGACCTAAATCCCTAAAATAATTTTTAAGGATGCTCCACCTACCTCTAACTTTGTCATTGGTTCCGATATTGACCATGACTGCTGGATCTTCAGCCCCTCCCAGTAATCTGTCAACCCGATCCGCGATGCGTCGAACTCGAGCGCGAGGAATACAACACACTGTTTCCGGACCGATCCCAGTGTTTTTGACAGATTGCCCTATCTTTACCCCTAATAATTGAGTCTCCCACTACCAGCACCTGTCTGGACTACCCTTCTCTCCTGGACCCCTGCTTACTGGAGATGACATTCCCCAGAGGATGTGTCCAGCTGCAGCAGTGCTCTCCCTGAACTGACATCCCCCTCATCTGCCAGCCTTGTAAACTTTTTGTCGTGTCATATCAGTAGTGATGATCGAGCAACCTGGTGTTCGGGTGCTCTGGCCAAACACTAGGTGGTACTCGAGTGCTCGGCCGAACCCCCGAGTATAATGAAAGTCAATGGGAGAAGACCAGGCACCCCCTGCTCGGATGAGGGGAGGGTGTCTGGTCCATAGGGAAACGTGAGGAAATGGTGGAAACACCACAGAAATGTTTAGGGAACAGCATGGGGAGGATGTCTGGTTCATAGGAAAAGGTCAGAATCGTGACTTCTCCTCTTTCACTCGTAAAAGTACGCTAATTAACTGAATTCATACGCATTAGCGCAAAATGCGTAGCATTAGCATACAAATTTGTACGCATTAGCATACAATTAGAGATGAGCGAAGTTGCGTTAAAAAATATTCGTTATTCTGGTCGTGTTCGGCGAACATTCCCGCACAAATAACGAACATACAGTCTAAGCGTTGTTAAAAGTACGCTACTTACCTGAATACGTACGCATGAGTGTACGAAGTGAGCACGAATCTTTAGCGTACTATTGTCTCGCGAATGCGTCATACGCACGACGCTAGGCTGCGGCGTACAGTCCTCAGAGGCAGAGCGAAGTTTGCAAAATGGCATCCAGGCGTTCAGCATTTAGCTCTGGAGTGCTTAAATACATGGTCAAACTGATGGACCGCCAGGATTATGATGGCACACACCGATACCCAAATCAGCACAAGAAGGAGATAGTGCAGCAGGTGATCCGAGGCCTGTGCCATCGCTTTGACACTGTACGGACCCCGGGCCAGGATCCAGCAGAAATGGTCCGATTTAAAATGAAAACCGCATAGAAGGACAACGTGGGCGTGCGTGGTGCGCTGCAGCAATTTTCTTTCATGCTGGGCCGCGCCTCTAACTCTACTCAAACAAGTGAAGGTATTCTCACATACGTGCCCCTTCACAGTAATTTGCCTTAGGCTACTTTCACATATGTGACGGTGATCTGGCAGGCTGTTCTGCGGTATTTGTCCTTCCAATTCCCAGGGTTCTTGCTGGATAGCGGGCGGATCAACGCCATCCCCCATTATGCCGGATCCGCAGAGATCCGATGGGCTGTTCCCGGCCGTAACAGCCCGCCGGATCTCTAGCGCTAGTGTGACATTACCCTTAGATATATGCCCCTTCATAGTTAGCGCTTCCTCCTCCTACACACAGACTCAAAGACGTGCTCATGCTGCAGCTAATGTGTCTGGAGTGGGCGATATAAAAAATATTCCCACGATATTAAGAAATTTATCGTGATAAATACCCATTTAGAAGAAAAAAACACTTGGGGCCACAAGGAGAAGACATTATACTGTATGGGGGCAGCCACAAGGAGACATTATACTGTAAGGGGGCCACAAGGAGACATTATACTGTATGGGGGCAGCCACAAGGAGATGTTATACTGTATGGGGACCACAAGGAGACGTTATACTGTATGGGGGCCACAAGGAGACATTATACTGTATGGGGGCCACAAGGAGACATTATACTGTATGGGGGCCACAAGGAGATGTTATACTGTATGGGGGCCACAAGGAGACATTATACCATATGGGGGCCACAAGGAGACGTTATACTGTATGAGGACCACAAGGAGACATTATACGGTATGGCAGCAGCCAAGGAGACATTATACTGTATGGGGGCCACAAGGAGATGTTATACTGTATGGCGGCCACAAGGAGACGTTATACTGTATGGGGACCACAAGGAGACATTATACGGTATGGCGGCAGCCAAGGAGACATTATACTGTATGGGGCCACAAGGAGACATTATACTGGGCGTCGGGGAAGGTGAAGGGACTGCTCCCTGCTTACCGTCACCCGTCTCTGCTTCCTATGGATGCAAAGACAGCTGACCACGGGACATTGCCACCCGTTCCCGGACACAGCCGCTAAAATCCTGACTGTCCCGCCGAATCCGGAACGGTTGGGACTGGAGCTATGGTATACTAGTGCATTGTATGTGCTGTATTTATATTTTTTATATTTGTACCTGCAGAATGTGACACACAGACATCTTTTATTCATTCATTCAACCCCCCACCCCTCCCAACAAATGCCTCCTCCATCAAATATACACCCCAGATATTCTATGTTCCCTTCACATGAAATGCCCACTCCACATCATATCGCCCTCCTCTCACCCATAATATCTTCATAGTAGTATACAGTGTTAGTATGAAAAACGGTCATCATAACAATTGTGTATGGATTTATGTTGAAGAGCAACTTCAACGACGTCACCAACGTCACCGTCAGTCGTGCCCAGACGGCCCCTGAAGTACCTTCAGCTTCTAGTAAGTGTAAACATATTTATTTTTAATCCAGGCTATGTGGGAGTGCAGCTGCAGTGATATAAGAGCACTAGTGGTTAGGAATGGGATCCAGCCCCAAACTATTCCAATGTATCAACATCAGAAGTTACAACTGTTCATTTGAGTTGAATGTAAGGCCATTATTTAATGATTTTTGACAGCTGCTGCACCACAGAGGAGCTCCTCTCACCCTCCACCACCACAACAGCGAGAGAGGACCCCACCTGCCCCTCCAACACCAAGTCCACCACCTCAACTTCCAGAGCTAGAAGGTAGGTAAAATAAAAAGTGTAATGGGTGGACCTTCTGTCTTCAAAATATAAGCTAAATTTATGTTTTATCTGTTGTAGCTCCAACCGTCAGGGGAGATGATGAGTTTTCCCAGGCCCATGGGAAGACCACTCATTATGGGTGTCCAGTAAGTACAAACCCCTAATTCACAGAAGTTTAATATTTTCAAGCACTAGGATCATGCCACCCAACATGTTGTTGTTAACTAGACTGTGCACACATTATGTTCTCCAAGTGGTTAGTGAAGCCGACATATCACAATAATTTTAAAATCAAGGTAGTGAAAGAAGTAGAAACTTGTGTTACCCCAAAAATATTTAACAAAAATGTGTCATACATCACATAATATCATAGTACATTGGCAATCTCTTTTTAACAAAGCGAGAAACAGCCCTGCACCTCACATAGATCCAGAGATCTGCCCCAATTACTCTGCTACATCAAGCTGGTTACTCAAGGGTAGTGTGACTAGTGTCTATTCTGCTGCATGTCAGGACTCGTGTCCATCTCTCCCTATCACAGCTCAGGACAGGAGGCAGTTGAAGATTTAAACTGAGCATGTGCGGCCTTCTCAGTGAGCAGTTCAAAGAAATGAGAAAAAAAAATGGCTCAATAAAGATACATTTCACTGAATAACTGAGTCAGTTCTAGTAGATATACAAAATATTTAATGACATGCAACTGCTAAAGTATTCAGATCCAGGTGCTGGTTTGAAAGTTTAGAATATTTTTTGTTGGACAACCCCTTTAACTCGATCATACTAATTATATTACTGTTTCCACCCCTACAGATATCCCGACGGACTTTGAGGTGGAGGCAGCCTTACAGCGTTTTGGCACCAGGCTCCATGCTGCCTCCCGGGTTATTCGTGGCCTGCAGCTGGAGCTCCGAGAGCTGCAGGCGATTAAGGCCTGACGTCTTGAAATGCCGGTGTAATTTTTTTTCTTTTGTTTTTTTTATTTATTATTTGTTAAAACTTAAAAGTTATTATTATTACTAAAATAAGTCTTCTAAAACTTGTGTTTTGATTGTTTTTTTTTTAAACCTTTAACCCCTTCCTGACATACTGTGAAGAAGACAGGGGTGTCCCTTTAGGCCGGAGCCTCCAAAAATTGTGCATAGGCCAGAGTCCGCAATAGTGTGAAGAAGACAGGGGTGTCTCTTTAGGCCGAAGTCTTAAAAAATTGACCAAAAGCCGGTTCCCGGATTAATGTCATGAAGACAGGGTGTCTTCAGGCCAAAGCCTTAAAAAAATTAAGCACAGTCCGGTTCACTCATACACTCATAAAGCCTATGCACAAAGTGACAAGACTGCCAAAAATTACAAGGAACAGGCACTCCGATACACCTTTTATTACACATAAAGGAGGCCATTAGACACACCCGTGAAAAAATAAGATTGATGGCCTGCTGGTGAGCTGACCGTTGAAAACATTATGGTTGAGGGCCTGCTGGTGAGGAGACACTTGAAAACATTATGGTTGAGGGTCTGTTGGTGAACAGACCCTTGAAAACATTATGGTTGAGGGCCTGCTGGTGAGCAGACCCTTGAAAACATTATGGTTGAGGGCCTACATGAGAAAACAGTGTATCCAATACACCCTAAAAGTGTTCAGCCGCTTTCCTGTGGTGGGGTAGCGAAGCCGGGGGTAATCCAGGCCTTGTTCATCTTGATAAGCGTCAACCTGTCAGCATTGTCAGTTGAATCAGTAAATATGCCCCCAGCGGCACTAAATACCCGTTCAGACAAAACGCTGGCGGCAGGGCAGGCCAGCACCTCCAAGGCATAGAGTGCCAGTTCGTGCCACATGTTCAGCTTTGACACCCAATAATTAAAAGGCACAGAGGGATCGCTGAGGACAGTGACATGGTCAGCTAGGTACTCCTTTACCATCTTCCAAAACTTTTCCCTCCTTGTCACACTAGGCCGCTCATCAGGGTGAGGCTGCTGGCGGGATGTCAGGAAAGTGTCCCAGGCCTTGGAGAGTGTCGCCTTGCCTTTGTTGGAACTGCTGTGTGTTCCCCTCGTCTCCCCTCCTCGGGTGGCCAAGGAACTACGTACTCTGAAGCCTGTGTTCTCAGCTGGAAATTTTTGGAGCAATTTTTCTACAAGTGCCTTCTGGTATTGCACCATTTTAGTTGTCCTCTCCGCCACAGGAATGAGAGATGAGAAGTTCTCTTTGTAGCGGGGGTCGAGAAGGGTGAACAACCAGTAATCGGTGTTGCCTAATATGCGTATAACGCGATGGTCACGGGTAAGCAGCGTAGCAGGAAGTCAGCCATGTGTGCAAGAGTCCGAACAGACAAGGCTTCGCTCTCCTCACCATTAGAATGACCCTCAATCTCCTCCTCCTCATCGGTCCATCCATGCTGAAGAGATGGTGCAAATCTGCTCTGGGTACTACCCTGTCTAGAGGTGGCAACCATCTCATGCTCCTCCTCCTCGTCCTCCTCCTCCTCCAATTGGCGCTGAGAAGACAAACCAAGGGTGGTCTGGTTATCGCCCTGTGTAGGGTCTTCCCCCATTTCCACACGCAAAGCGTCCGTCTTTATTGTGAGCAGTGAGGTTTTAAGTAGACACAGAAGTGGGATGGTTACGCTGATAATTGCATTATCGCCGCGCACCATCTGTGTAGATTCATCAAAGTTGTGTAAAACCTTACAGAGGTCAGACATCAATGCCCACTCGTCGCTTCTGAAGAGCGGAAGCTGACTTGAAAGGCGACGACTGTGTTGCAGCTGGTACTCCACTACTGCCCTCTGCTGCTCACATAGTCTGTCCAACATGTGTAAGGTGGAGTTCCAGCGCATGCTCAGGTCGCACAGCAGTCGGTGAGCTGGCAAGCGGAGGCGCTGCGGCAGCGTTGCCAGGCCGGCTAAAGCTGTAGGTAACTTCCGGAAATCAGCCGTTATCAGACATAACCATTCCTGGCTGTAGGTTGAGTGGGGAGAGTCAGAGCTCAGTCTGGTCCCTTATGCCCTGCCACAGCTCAGAGGCGGTGTGCTGTTTGTCACCCAGGCAAATGAGCTTTAGCATGGCCTGTTGCCGCTTCCGCACTGCTGTGCTACACTGCTTCCAGCTACTCGCTGAAGTCTGACTGGTGCTGCAAGATTGTAATTCTGCATTGGAAGTGGAGGAGGAAGCAGAGGAGGAGAAGGAGGGGTTGCAGCCACTAGTATAGGTGGTGGCGGAAATACGGACGTAACTAAGGCCTGCAATCCTTGGCGTCGGTAGCACCTGTGCCATCCCAGGGGACGACTTGCTCCCAGCCTCCACAACGTTCACCCAGTGTGCCGTCAGGGAAATGTAGCGTCCCTGGCCACAAGCACTTGTCCTTGTGTCAGTTGTTAAGTGGACCTTCCCCGTAACTGCGTTGGTCAGGGCACGGGTTATGTTTTGGGACACATGCTGGTGTAAGACGGGGACGGCACAACGTGAAAAATAGTGGCGGCTGGGGACTGTGTATTGAGGGACAGCCGCCGCTATCAGGCTGTGAAAAGCCTCGCTGTCCACCAGCCTAAACGGCAACATTTCCAGGGCCAGCAGTTTTGAAAGTTGCGCGTTTAGTGCTATGGTCTGTGGGTGGGTGGCAGGGTGTTTGCGCTTGCGTTCAAATGCCTGTGGTAAGGACTGCTGATAACAAATGGAATGCAATATAGAAGAACCAAATTGACATAAAGCTATTGTAGCGAACCACTTTGTAACTAAAAAGGCTTGTGTCAGTATAGACATTGATGACATATTTTAGGACATGCCATGAATGTTTTATGTGAGTTCAACTAACTTTCACATAAAAAACAAGTACCAGTTGATGGCAAGTGGCAAGCCTGTGAGACTGCCAGGCTGCTAGCAGGATCACATTTCCTACTGTCAAGTTAAAAGCTGGGATCAAAATGGCTGAAGAATTGTAAGCATGTGGGCTATTTCTATATTGGTCCCTCCACTGGTTCGTACAGAATACCACAGTTCCAATGCAGAAATGTTTACTGATTAGCTGCTGTAGCAGCAGTACATCTGCAGTATACGTTATTCGAGGGATCACTTTAAGCAGTTAATTGCTTGAGGAATATAACTGTACTCACGAATATCAGGTTATATTAAATGCTTTGTGCTATTCTGATATCAGCTCATTATAAACTTACGTAATTAGGTCTGTAGCTTTAAAGTCACCAGAATATCAACAACTTCCAGCGCTCCTTAACCCTTAGGATACCAGCGCCGTACATGTACGGCGCTGGAAGCCAGGACAAAAATCCCAGTGCCATACTGCTACGGCGCTCTGATCGGGCTGGCGCAGGAGCTGCGCTCGCCCGATCAGCTACAGGGGTCCGGCAGTGGCCGATAGCCGGACCCCTGCTGTATGCACTGGCATCGGTGAAAACACTGATGCCGGTGCATTAACCCTCGCACTGCTGCGGTCAGCGCTGACCACGGCACGTGCGGGTATCCTAAGGGGTTGCGATCCCCATTGGGTTCCCACGCTGCTGTGACGGGGACCCGATGGCAGGGAAGGCAGCCCGATGCCTTGCTTAGGCATCAGGCTGCCTTCTACGGAAGCCTGTGAGATTCAACCCCCTGGATCTCACAGGCAGGAAGCTATAAGTGTATTACACTGGTAATACACTTACAGCCAATGCATTACAGTACAGAAGTATTGTAATGCATTGTGCAGGGGATCAGACCCCCAAAAGTTGAAGTCCCAGACTGGGACAAAAAATAAAGTGAAAAAAGAAGTTAAAAAAATAAAGTTTAAAAAAAAATGTAAGTTTCAAGTAAAAAAAAAAAAAGCGTCCTTTACCGAAATAAAGTTAAAAAAAAATTGTAAAAAATAGGGAAAAAAAGAAAAGTAGGCATATTAGGTATCGACCGTCTCTATAAAAATATCACATGACCTACCCCGCTTGGTGAACGCCGTAAAAAATAAAAGCACTGTAAAAAAGGGCATTTTCTGGTCACCTTGCCTCACAAAAAGTGTAATACCAAGCGATCAGAAAGAGGTATTAATCCCAAAATGGTACCAATCAAACCGTCATCTCGTCCCGCATAAAATTGATACCCTACCTCAGACGATCACCCAAAAAATAAAAAAATATGGCTCTCAGAAAATGGCAACACAAAAAAAAGATTTTATTCTGTTCAAAAATGCATCTAATGTGTAAAACTTAACAAAAATAAAAATGTTAGACATACTGGGTATTGCCGCGTCCGTAACAACCTGCTCCATAAAAATATCACATGATTTGCCGCTTTGGGTGAATG
The DNA here is from genome assembly GCA_900303285.1 of Rhinella marina. NCBI lineage: Eukaryota > Metazoa > Chordata > Amphibia > Anura > Bufonidae > Rhinella > Rhinella marina. Next base: position 26,347 of record ONZH01008690.1, read on the forward strand.
CTGTAAAAGAAAATTAAAAAAAAAACGATGTCAAAACAGCTATTTTTTTCACCTTGACTCACAAAAAGTGTAATACCAAACGATCAAAAAGTCGTATGTACCCCAAAATGGTACCAATGAAAACGTCACCTCATCCCGCAAAAAATGAGCCTCCACATAAGACAATCGCTCAAAAAAATAAAAATCAATGGCTCCCGCAATCCAATCCATCAAAATCTGTGCTGCAAAATCCATATGGAGCTCCTTCTGTTCTGAGTCCTGCCATGTACCTCCACAGCAGTTTACCACCACATATGGTGTGTTTCCGTATTCAGGAGAAAATGGGGAACAACTTATGGGGTGCTTTTCTCCTGTTACCCCTTATGAAAATAAAAAAATGTGGGGCTAAAGCAACATTTTATTGGAAGAAATGAAACTTTTCATTTTCACAGCCAAGTGTTCCAAATTTCGTAAAACGCTTAGGGGGTCAAAGTGGTCAGTACCCCCCTTAATATATTCTTTGAAGAGTGTAGTTTTCAAAATGGTCACTTTTTGAGGGTTTCCACTCTAGGGGTACGTCAGGGTCTCTCAATTACAAAACGGTGCCTAAAAACCATTCTAGCAAAATCTGCCTCCAAAATCCGTATGGCGCTCCTTTCCTTCTGACCACTGCCACAAACCCATAGAGAGGTTTACCACCACATATGGGGTATTTCTGTAAACTGCAGAATCAGAGTAATGTATATTGAGGTTTAGTTTGCTGTTAACCCTTGCTGTGTTGCAAGAAAAAAATTATTAACGTGAATAATCTACCAAAAAATAGAAATTTTGAAATCTCACCTCCATTTTCCTTTAATTCTTGTGGAACACCTCAAGGGTTAACAAAGTTTGTAACATCAGTTTTTTATAATTTGAGGGGTGTAGTTTCTAAAATGGGGTCATTTATTAGTGGTTTCCATTAGTTAAGCCTCACAAAATCACTTTATAACTGAACTGGTGCTCAAAAAAATGGTTTGGGAAATTTTGTTGAAAATTTGAAAAATTGCTTCTAAACCCTCTAACTTGCTAAAGAAATAAAATGGCATTTACAAAATGATTCCAACATAAAGTAGACATATGGGGAATGTTAAGTAATAAATATTTTATGAGGTATTACTTTCTGTTTTAAAAGCAGAGAAATTTAAATTTTGAAAATTTTGGGTAAATTTGAGATTTTTTCATAAATAAAGGTGAAAAATATTGACTCAACTTTATGACTGTCATGAAGTACAATGTGTCACGAGAAAACAATCTCAGAATGGCCTGGATAAGTAAAAGCATTCTAAAGTTATTACCACATAAAGTGACACGTCAGATTTGCAAAAATCGGCCTGGGATTTAAGGTGAAAAGTGGCTTGGTACTGAAAGGGTTAATTATGTCACGACTTTTATAGTTTTTTTTTTTCATATGTGTATACCATACCTCTCCACAGGATAGGTCATCAATATTACATCGGCAGGGGTCAGATCAGTTTTGGTAATCTGCGGTGCTCATTGGAGTTCAGATAAGTGTGGCAGCATCTTCACAGCATACCAGCACAACCCATACACTGTATAGTGGCTGTGCTTAGTATGGCAGCTCATCCCCATTAACTTGAATGGGGCTGAGCTAAAACTAGGTCATGTGACCGATGTACAGTGATGTCACATGGAATAGGAAAAGGCTGCGACACTCACTGAGTGCTCAGCCTCTTCTAACAACTGATCCGACTCCCAGGACCCCCACTGCTGTGATATTGATGACCTATCCTAAGGATAGGGCAGCTAAATTAAATCCCAGATAACCCCTTTAACCTGTTACCGACCACCCATAGACTATAAACATCTTGACTGGGATTTATCGCTGGACATTTTAGAACGTCCATTCAGAGATCGCAGCTGTACGCTAACCGTGCACATGCTAAGCTGGGGGCCCGCTGTCAGTGACAGCAGGGCTCCCTATAGAGACGGCAAGGACTGTTCCTCTGTGTCCTTACCTTCTGGATCACTCTATACACAGCGCTGAACAATGCGCTGAGTATATGTCACGCTCTGGTGTGGAGGGTATAGCCACACCAAGCATAAGAGGAAAGGGAAAAGACCAAACAAGGGAAATGGTCACCTCCTGCAGGAATCCCTGAAACTAGGCCCTGGCTGACTACCAGTATGAACAGGCCTTAGTTGTAGGAGAGTTCATACACAGGAACCTAATAACAAACTGACCCTGTACAACCCTGCAGCTAGTGACAGGAGAAAGAGTAAACATGTTCCTCCAAAAGGACGGACGAACAGGAAACTCCACAAGGCAAAACCAAAACAGGGAAATGTAGGATAAACACAATAGGGAAAATAACACTTATCTTAATGCAGATATTGCAGCAACCGGATCCCAGCCGAGATCCACACCAAACACAACAATGAAAGCAGAAAGTATAAACCACAAGGAATACTGAGAGAGGAAGGGGTAAATAGGGGAAAGATAATTACCACACCCACAACAGCTGAGGGGAAGGGGTGTGGTAAACAGCAACCAAACCAAGAGGAAAACATGTCAAATTATGTCACTTTTGAAAGTCGAGCCGAACGCCTGCAACCTGACGCAAGTATGTT